>JAPYZN010000792.1:17258-53605 GCA_030522865.1 Psyttalia lounsburyi
ACGAGGCCTGGAACCGGCTAAATTAGGCACAAGGCGCGAAGCGCCGAGTGCGTAATCAGCCGGTTTCAGGCAGGAGTGGCATAAAAATCATTTCTTTTGATTTCAGAGAAAGTACAGTTGCCCCTAGTAATAAGAAATGGCAGGATATAGAAATTAAAGAGTTTTGCAAATTGTCTTGCAAATATCTCCAAACCCTCAAATCTTGGGGAACTTCATCAGAAAAATTCTACAATCAAGAATTAAATGTAGTACAAAAGATGAAATTTCTTTTGGAAAATGAATACATAAAAAATTCCCACGGGATGAATTTCCAACGATTTACATCTTTATTTCTCAACCATCTTCGGAAATAAATTAATTAGAATCGCCAAGAAACTGAGAGTCTCTCCTAAATTCCCAAAACATACAGTAAAAATAACCGATATAAAATCCTTGGACTGTTACTCTCTCAGCCCTCCACTACACAATTATTGTAATCCATTCATCCACTGTAACTGACAAATCTTCGATAATTACTCTGTTGGCATCCAAATGAAGCATCTCCAGTGTTCTCTCATAAATGAACACATCCGGCGGTACATCATACAGATTGCAGTGATTCAACTGTAGCTCGCAGATGTCCTCTTCCTGCGCTCTGAGGCATGCCGTACACTGCCACCAAGAACTCCCCATTTCACGTACTACACCGGTAAAAATAACCCAAAAGCCCTCTAAAACACCCCATTAGCCACAATACCCCTTAACCCCAATTGTGCCACCAATAATTACCCTATCGTTTGTCAGGAGCAGCCTACGAACAGCATGGGACACTCACACTCTCACCAAGTCAATAACAATAGCAATCAAGTCTATCACTCCGCAATTAAATCTTGATTTTTTCTTCTAGTGGGTCTCAAGCACGTCATTCTCCCTCCTAAGTTCACTTCCCAAACATTAATAACATTGTGCCACTTTTCAATGATCAAAGACACCGAAAATTCTGATTATTAACTCAGATGTTGTTAACACCAGATCTCATCAGGCGAACACGAACATTCATATTTTTAATAACAGTTAAATGATGGCCTCATTAACTCACACGCTTTATAGCTAGCCATCATGGTCACCATCTAACATACAGCGAACGTATATATACGAGGGGTTGTAAGGGGGAGTGAATGATCGATAAGGGGGTTTTGATATAAAACGATATTCTCGTAGTGGTTACACCACCGAAATAACAAAAAAAAGGGGGAAAATTCGATACTGGAAGGAGGTTGAAGGTTTATACCAACTCTAACTGGCTCCAATGCCACCACCGGAGCCGTCAATGCCCCCCTCCTTCCGGCCCCTCTAAATCAAGAGGTAAATGATGGTAGTAGGGGATCGCGGGGTGGAGCGATGGACGTATAATTAGCAGGTAAATAATCAATTCCCTTATGAAACTAATTAAGATCGTCTGGTAATGATTGAAGATACTTTAGGAATGCATTTCTATGATTTAGGAATTCGTAGTTTATTTATAATGAATTGTTTTTTTTGAATGGCGTATAGAGTTTGCACGTAAAGGAATCAAAAATTACTTTAACTTGCATAAAGCGCTGTAAAATCATTTGAGAAATCTCGAAATCATTGATTTAAAGAAATTTTTGGGAACTTTGGCAAATTAACAAAATTATCTCGCCCCTCTTAATTAATATTAAAGAATTAAATATAAACAGTTCGATGGAGAATTAAATTTTACATCGATTGACACCGCTTTCATCCCTTAATGTTCTATAAAAATAAAAATAAAAAACGAGACGACAGTTACAACGCTGATTGAAACAATAAAAACTATTTTATAAAGAATTTAAATCCACGCGGTTTAATTTAGTGAAAAATGGTGGTCATAGGGATCACCACACATTTCGAAACATACCACCGAATTATACGGCCGTGTTATCATCGATGATGGTTCAATTGAATTAAATAGACGGAAATATGTACTATTCTAAGAGAAACATAATCGTCAAGGAGATATGTAATTCTACAGAATGTCCATTGCAGAGGTTCTACTACTATACTAAAGTCATCATAACTTTTTACATCTCTGGGTACCCCCTCTTCACGCAATTTCCATTTGTAACCATGGCCCCCACTCCTAAAAGCAAAGGGAAAAGTTATGTTCACTTTTTAGTATATAAGCAGTCAGGAGCATGCTGGACAGGTAGAGAATGTAATTACCACCAGAGCACATAATAAAAAGTTTTTTGTATGTATATATATTTTATTCACGCGTCAGTGTCCCTAACCCCACAATCAGAGAAGCCGCATAATCTGTACAAAAACACTCCGAAACGTGTGTTAATCATTTATTCCTCATCAAGAATAGTTTAACACAAATAATTCAGAAAAATGAGTAAAGCACATCCTCCAGAGTTGAAAAAGTGAGTATTGAATAACTTCCCGGAGTTATTCTTCTTGATGTCAATAGGTACACTATTCTAGGTTAGATTTAAGTCTAGAATTCACGCATTATGTTTTTGTTTGCAGGTACATGGATAAGAAATTATCTCGTAAGTATTAAATTAATAAAAACGATACGACTTAAAGTGGAATGAGAAAGGAAATTCAATACATGTCCTTTACTTATAAATGTTGTTTGTTACTTGTAGTGAAATTAAACGGAGGGAGACACGTTGTGGGCATTCTCAGAGGGTTCGACCCCTTCATGAACATGGTGATCGACGAAAGTATTGAAGAGTGCAAGGATGGAACCAAAAATAACATTGGAATGGTGGTAAGTGTGCAATTAATTTCGATGCATCAAGTTTTTTCGTCTTAAAAATTCCTATTTAGAAATATTTGCAGACTGTTTTATTCCCTTATTTTTTACGTAGTTTTCAACGATTTTAGAAAAATGAGTACGGAGTTTAAAAACTTTGAAATATTTAGTAGAAGTCCGAATCGAGTATCTTTTGGAACGTTATTGACGTCGTTCCTTTTATTATCTTCTCCCAACAAATTAGCAGAAGATTTTATTTTGAAATATTGCATTCCAATAAATGTTAGAATTTACATGAATTTATAATGACAAACGATTTGAAAATTCATTGAAGGGTGGTACAGAGAGTTTTCTTTTTTTTTTATTTCGGAGAAAGTTTAAGGGCCGTCTTCCCTAGGAGTCACGTGACGAAATTGATTTTCCCAATTACAAACAAAATAATTTCTTGATTTTTATGAAACCCAATTTGCGACATGCAGTTATGATTCTCGTATGTTGGATTTTTGGTTTAATCAAAATTTAAAAAAATCATCTGGCTGTAATTAGAAATATCCATGTGGTCACATACTACTTCGGGAAGACAGCCCTTAATTATAAGAAAATTACAAAATCTCAATTTACTAATGAGAGTGGTCAGCTGCCTTCCCCTACTTCGAGAGACCGGAAGGGGGGAACAATTTAATAATAAATTCTATTTTGCATGGCATATGCATTTTCACAAGCAGATAATGACAAATCGGTGTAATGTTACAAAAAATTTTTAATGTGATCAGCTATTGCTCTATACGAATTTAATAATAATGTCAAGAATTTTTGAAGGCATCAGTTGTCAGTTGTTTTATATTCGTACAAAATCCTCACAAAAGGATAGCTGATCAACTTAAAATTTTCTTGCAATATTACGCCGCGAATTATTATTACGTGTGAAAATGTTTTCATAATGTTGTGTCAACAGTAATTTTTCTTTTCATCATCGATTCATACTTATTGGGACATTTATCACGATGAAATATTGCAAGGGAAAAATTTGCGCAGGCAAGATAATAAAATGAAACGTAGATAACGTTTCAAAAAATAATCGATCCGAACCTCAAACCTTTCAATTATTAATATAATTAATATATTGGTTAGCATTCTCGGTAAGCAATCATTAATGATCATTATTATTCCAGGTAATTCGAGGCAACAGCGTAATTATGCTAGAGGCTCTAGACAGAATATGATCCTCATATAAAAAAATTACTCATTACATCTGTAAGTTAAAGTTAATATCCCAAATAATAAATCAGTAAATTGGCAAAAACATTTATTAAATTTTGTACCGATACAAGTCATCGACCCATCTCGAGAATGTAATACTGAATGTACAAATATATTGTTCCAATCCATTCTTCATTACAAAAATGTGTACAGATCAATTTGAAGCCTTTATTACAAGAAAAATCAAAAGGTAAAACAAATTTCTATTCTCAGAATAAAAATTACAGTTGCTTCTTAGTTCGACATAATCTTTTAATAATAATTTTGAAAGGCACAGTGGAAACATCAGGACTCCTGATCAAGGAACATCATTGTTCGTTTAAATAATATGTTATGTGTGAATAATTAAAAAAAATATATGCATAATGGAGAATATTTTCGAGCGTAGTCTACACTGTCATCATTTGTCTCTGTTGACTAGTGTCAGAGAATGGAACACTCAGTGCTTTCAACTCCGACGATTTCACATATTGATATTTGCCTGTTTTTGCATTGATATTTTACTCGTTGAAGATATCCTGCGGAAATTATCCCGTTGGAAAATTGACAATGTCTTCGAAGGCAATAATCGTCATTACTCCAGGTTTTCACATAAATTGTACAAGTATCACCTCAAAATCGCCTATATCATATGATTTCCGAATGTGATGTGAACAAGTGTGATGCAGTTCTCAAAGTCCCAAATCATCGAGTCATATCGTCTTCATCGAAGGATTGCTGCAAAAAACAACAAGAGTATAAGCCACGTGAACTGAGAAATCGGTCGTTAATTATATTTCAATTGAACAAATATCTCTTACGAAGATTCTCCAATAAAGAATTTTCTTCATTCTCTCCACCTAATTTTGCAAGTGAATAGTCTGCAATAATTTCTAATGCTTTAATAAATGAATCAACTAATGCTTTAATCAATAAATTAATCTACTAGTGGAAGGAAAAAGATGTCTGAGGACACCAGAATCTACTCGAAGTAGCTTAATCCTTCCCGACTAGGCTACACTTTTAGCCATTTTCAGTTTTTCAATTTTCCAAGGAAATTGTATGAAATGTTCAATTTTTTTCAAATAAAGAGAAAATTTGAATGGAATGTTACAAGAGAAATATAATAAACAGAAACATAATGACGAACCAAACAGTCCTTACATTTTCTCTTACGTTTTATCTGGTTCCAATTGAAATCATCAATCTCCGAGATCTGATCATCTCCCCCGGAATCTCGCGCTTTCCTCCGCACCTTTCGACACTCCTCCTCCTCAATCCCCTCACACCTCTCCATTATCCCGTTAACCCTGCCGTTAATCTCTTCAAAAGATAAACAAATATCTTCACCATTAACTTCCTCCTCCACCTGCTCAATCTCCTCCAAATCCTCAATCTCCTCCAGTCCCTCATACTCCTCTATACCATCGTCCTCTTCGCCTGCCTCTTCCATCGTCTCTATCCCTTCTTCCTCCAACATCTCCAGCCCCTCCTCCTCATTCTCCCCAACCTCCTCATACTTGATGTCAATATCCGAAAACGTCCCATTAACATCTAAACAGCTGTGATTCTCCATATCCAAAGTAGTTTCAAAACTCGTCTCGCAGTTCTCACACACAACCTCCCCTCTCTCCTCCTCATCAACCCCCTCAACTTGTTCATCTTCCTCAATCTCCACCTTCACCTCGACCTTGTCCCTGTGCTCCCTGCTCACATGATTCTTCAGATCACTATCACTCAAACAAATAGTCTCACAGATTTCACACTTCACTTTCTTCTCACTGTTGTGCTTAGCCACATGGACCTTAAAGTACCAGTCCGTTAGAAATCGTTTGGAGCAGTATGAGCACTCAAAAGGTTTCAACTCCCCCTTTTTCCTCCTCTTGTACTTCATCCTCCTTCTCGATGAGATTTTCTTGGCCCTCTCCTCAGACTTGCCACCCCCACTTTTCACAAATGCAGATTTCACTGGTGTAGGTTTCATCGGCGCAGGCCTGATGGGCATCACCGCACTCGGTTTGATAAAAACGGTCTTGCCAGGATTCGCCGGAACTGTTGAGACAGGCTGAATTGTTGAAACCGTTGGTACCGTCTGGACATTCATAAATGACTGCATCTGAATAGTATTATTAGCTATAATGCAGAACCTGGGGATGCCCTCCTTCCTGTGAAGCATCGATGGCTCACTCTTGAGATTCGCAATGGGAACAACAGTGATAGGCATCATCACTGGTTTCGCTGGAACTGGTGCAGCCTGTTGCACCACCCACTCATTAACATTCAGAGGATAGGCAATGGCCCTCGGTTGTGCTGTAGGCATCATAAACGTGTTCTCTTGTGAGCTCCCTGTTGTGAGTGTTCCAGTCTCCGATTGAGAAATCATGTTGTTGGTAGTATGAAGGGGATTTCCCTCAGTATTGGGAAGCATGAAGTTCTGATTGTTGATGATGAATCTCTGGGTCCGAGGCTGGAGGACAAGTGGAATATTCTGGAGGACCGGAGCTATTGGAGGTACTGAATGATTAGAGATAGTAGTTTTCACAGGCATGAATGATGAATTTAATGGCTGCACCGGTGGTTTGGTTATCACAATGAGCTCAGAGTTTTTCTTCAGATACTCAGCAGCTCTGTCATTGGCAGCTGATGAGTCGAGATCGTCAATTCGTTTCGTCCTCAGGGCTTCCATCATCTCCCTCTCTCTCTCCCTCATTCTCTCCTTGAGTATCTGCGCTCCATCAACCTGATTGTGCCTGTACACACTTCGTCTCTTGCAATTTTTGTGGTGAATCCTGGTCTTTCGATTCTTCAGGATGACACCGCAGATGTCGCAGACATTGGATTTGTCGCATCGTTGTAATTCTAGTTTTAATCTTCTGCAGCGATTGTGGTCGATACTGAGGGCATCGCAGAGAGGATTATCACAGTGTTTTGATACTGGAGCTGTTATTTCGGATTCTGTGATGGTTGTGGCAATCAAGGGAGAGGAGCCCATGTTGTCGACGTATTGCTGGACATTTACGTCACAGATTATTCGCTCGCAGGGTTCCCAGTGACCGCATTTCCGTTGACGATGGGTTATTGGTTGCAGTGAGATCCCAGAGTCCCCATTGATCTTCGAGGGGAGATACAGGATCTCCGGGGGCTTGAGGAAGTCCTTTGGGCTCTGCGACTCGGTGGGGTCCTCGAGGAGACCCTGGATCTCTTTCGGAATCTCCGTAGTACTCTCTGACAACTCTAGAGGCTCTAGAGGCTCCAGTGGACATTTTGGAGGCTTCAGGGGCTTCAACAGCTCTTCAGAATTCAGATCCACCAGGGACATTGTGATGTCTGGTTTGGGGCGTCTCTCCTTACTCGATTTTACTCTTATTTTCGAGGACATGGGGATCAACTCCTCGGGGATGTTTATGGGTTTTATCACGATGTTCGGTTGATTCAGAAGACGCTGGACTGGCTCCGAGTGGAGGAGGTCTGGGTACATAACTTTAGATACTTCGTCAGGAGCCACTCGAGGACTACCTATTGGCACCAGTTTCGGCGGGGGTGCGTATGCCATTGCTCAATTCATTGATTTTTTGGGGCCTCAGCACGATGTAGCCAAGTTTTTTTGGAGGGTCCAGGATTTGTTTACTTATTTGCTGAAGATACTACTCACCTGGGAGTTGGGGAGATATGCTTTTGTTTGATTGTTACTTCATTTTCGGGCATTGTTAGGGAAACTCACTGGCAACTTCACTGTAGTAGTTTTTTGACACATAATTTTTTGGAGAAAAGGGCCTGCGCGCGCACTATTCGAGGGAAATATACAGTTTGTTATGCTGCGAAAGGGGAGACCGATTTTTCGAGGTTATAGGCCAAAATTGAACACGGGGGAGACTATTAGACATCACGTGTCGGTGATTTATGGAATTGTTTGACAGTTCGTGAGGGTTTATTTTGGGGAGAGAGGGAGATAACTGTCGGGTGGCACTCGGGGTGGTCAATTTAGAGCTAGGGGGTGTCCTTAAGAAGTGGAGGACAATGGCGAGGCCAGCGGGGCCGCCATGTTTTTGGTGAACGAATGAAAAAATAAAGAATATGCGAGTTTTTGTGGCGGGGCTCCAAGAAATTTCTGAAGCGTGACCGTTGGGGTTAATTATTTTTCGTCGGGATATTGCCCGGCTTTGGAGTATGATTGGAGTTAAGGTGGTTTAGTCGGAATGGAGAATCATTATTTGTCGAGGAGTTTAATGTCATTAATAATTTTTTTAATTTCTAAAGCTTTGCCGCCGGTGGAGCCTACTTCATCGACTGCCAATCACGGTGATTTGCTGTTGTTATTTATGAAGTTTGCAATTTGAAATAGAGTTTGAATTTAATAGAGGTCTTGCATGATTCTCATGAGACGTACAATGTTGAACGGTTTTTGATATTAAAAGACAATTAGAAGAGAATGAAGATAAATTTCGGTTTTTAAGGACATAAAATACCATTTTTTTCTTCAAATATGTTGCAAAAAAATTTATTTGAGAATTGAGTGATCGACCCATTAACTTTTTTATACACATTACCATTTTTTGGTTCATTTGTGAACATTAGACAAATAATTTACATGTCCTACTATATGATCCTTCGCACAATCATTGATCCATTATTTGGAAAGTATAAAAATGCTTCATGATTTCTCGTTTTACTCTGCTCCTTTCATAGTTACTTTAAACCCTAAAATAGAATTAATTTAAAAAATCAGCTGCTGATTTTTGTTGATTTTTTGAACAAAGAAAATATTCATGAATAATTCCTTGAGCATGAAAGTCAAATTATATCATTGAGAGAAAAGTACACTTTAACAGTCAATTGAGAATGTAATTACCGAATTTGAAAGATTAAAAGGACGTGAAATTAAAAAAAAATATTCGCCCTGGCTTCCCCTAGTAGGTAAGTCTTTATCTATTAAAAAAAAATTCAAGTATATTTTGCGCCTTACACCGACCAATTGCATTGCGTCGTGGCCGTCGACTTGAAATCCGCAACCAGTGAGGGTTATTTAGCAAAATAAGACACACAGACGCATGCAGAGAGACAGAAAGTGAGAGGGATAGAGAGCGAGAGACATTGACAACCGTCAGTTTGAAGTTGGCAGGTTCTATATAACCGGCGTTTGTTTCGATTTTGACTATTCATTCCGCTCCTCCACCCCTCAACCGCCCCCACCCCAGGCCTAATCAACTTGGCAACAGTTTACCGCATCATCCAATGTTTTTGTAAAATTAATTTTCGTGTCATTCCTGCATTGGCAGCTACCGAGGTTTTCAATTGCCATTGTAAGAGCCGTGAGAAAATCGTCTGACGTATCATCTCGATTTTTATCATTGTTATCAAGCTTTATTTTGTGTTAAATATTTTTTTAACGTTCCAAATATTGAAATTATTTTTTAATTACATACGACAATGTTCAAAGGAATAACTGTGCGACTGGAAGGAAGTGAAGGCAATAGGGGTATTCAGTAGAGACGATTTGAGGTTAGTTTAAGATTTTAATATTTGTTTTGTACTTTAATTTATTATTTTTTTCATCAACATCTTGGGAAAACCTGAAATTTCATGTGCTAAATCAATTTCATTGGGGAATTTTTTTTATAATATTGCAAGGGATGACAGCAGTCGATATTCATTTTTCCCATGAATGACGAAAAAAAAACACAGCTGGGATTTTCCACAAGTCATATTTACCCGAAAATTTCGTATGCCAGGGAGAAAGGATGAATCATCCCCCTTTGTCGTTATTTTCCGACCAGAAGAAAAGATAAAGAGATCACAGATACTAGTGCATTTATTACTCATTCGATACCATACATCTGCCGAAGCAGTGGTTTTCCACATAAACACATTATGTTTATAAAGACAGGTACAATTTTCACAGATTAGCATTTCCCCTCAGATTCGCAATGATGAGCACCAATTGAGGGTGCACAAACCTCGATTAAAATTAATTAATAAGTAACTGAGGAACAAGATTAATGACTAGTAACTGAAATATAATAAACTAGAGAATTAAAAAAAAAATGGAACGTCTTATTTCGCTTTCCGCAGAGCCTCACGCTCTTTTACGTCGATTGTACTGAGATTCAGGGAAGCTACGTATCCGTGGATAACAGATATTGCAGTTTTGACGATCGCTATGGGAGCGGAAATGTACATCACAGCCCTGAATAGACTCATGCCGAGTACTGGAACAAAGAGAATTAATAGAAATATTTTTATCGTTAATGAAATGCCAATAATGCAAATGAGAGGACAGCTAGAACATTTTTTACACGCTGAAAAAAAAAACAAACATCCTCGTATAGCTCAACTTGATGGTTGCTCTTTTATATGCAAAAATAGAATTTTATCGTTTTACTTTCTATTTCCTTATTTCAAGAGTGGATTTCCTAGGGAGCACGGATAAAAAAATGTCCCTGGGAAAATGGACTATCAAAGATGTTTGTTTCTTTTATAAAAAACTTATTGCTGTATATTTGAACAAAAAGTCAGATTTGTTTTCGGTATTGGGCAAACATTAGTAGCGAACGTCTCGTGAAAATTGGATAAACAATTTTGGGTATTATACCTGGCCCCTCATGGGATTTATTTACGAATGCGAAATTCATCTTCTGAGAGGGTTTAGAAGTGGAAAGAAAAATGACTGACAATGCGGAAAAAGCTAAAGACAAATTGGGGCTATCGAGATTATATTAACAATAAAAATCTTTTTTGATTCGGGACATTTTCTCCATTCTCCCTCTAGAGAATGGCTGTGAATTGGTGGGTTAACATTTGGATCAATAGAAAGAGAATAGAAACTCAAACTCAATGAAATATTCAGGAGATAGAACGGAGTGTATTATAAATCGTACTCCGATTTTTCAATTCCTACCACTAGAACATTCATATGAAAGTCGAGAGAATATGAAATTCTCAAAAACGTTTGGTTTAGACCAACAAAATCGCGAGTGAAAATTACTAGAAAAGAAAATGATTTGAATTCAATTTTTTTTAAGCAAGCAAATCTATTATTACAACATAAAATCATCTCAGGACTCAAAAATTCTGAAATCATGAAATTACTGATTCGGATTCAGTTTCGATGGATTTCGTTACGAGAGATCATAACAGATATTTGTCAATTACAAAAAAATTCAGCGAGAAATAGAAATTTAATGGAATGTAATAATGACTATTGTCTCAGTTTCTTCATCCATTTCTTATTAAGTTCAAGGTTATCTTCAATCTACATCTTTTTTTAAATAAATAGAAATTGAAGTTTCTTGAATATTCAAAATAAAATTCAAAATAAATAAACAGAAGTTATTCATGAGAACCACTCATGAAATCCAGTGTACAGATTACATTTGTTTATCTCATTCCCATAAAATTTCAAGCGAAAGTCACGGTCTTTTGAGAAATAATTCATAATTTTCATGCAATCTTGAATAATCACTTTGAATTATCAACAAAGATTGAAGGAACGGTAATACGGTACTGGAGAGATTTTAGTTGAAATTCAAAGAGGTGGGAGAAAATTGAAATCCCTTGTAATCTTTTAAGTTCTTCAAAAATTTAAAAATCCAAAGTTTTGGGATTTTTTAATCTTGTGGATATTTTTTTCGGAGTGATTACCCAGTCGCCAGTAGTTGAACTCGACGAAAATTCAAATAGTATTTAGTATATCTCTGAAAAAACTGGGACTGAGGTGAAACTATTCAAATGATCATTAGACTCCATAGAGTTTTAATGAAAATGACTGCAACATTAGTCTAATTATCATTTCGTGACATTTCACTAATCGCTTTAGGTTCCTCAGTGTTGTTTAAGTCTGTTAATGATTAACCTAGTTATGGATAAACACATGGCTGATGACTATATGTGCGGGCAACAGAAATAAAAAATGTAACGCTGACAATAAGAATATTAATACCCGAAGAGAAATTTTATCAGTAAAAATTATCACTACAGTTGGTAATCGTTTTGGCTGTCCGAGAAAAAATTCCCTAACCGTACAGTTAAATTCAATATCTTCAATCAAAATCATGCCCGAAACTTATACATTTATTAATTTTTTGAGGGTTATTACATCTAGATAATTTTCAACAAGCAATAAACTAATTTTACTGGGCAGTTAAACAATTTCTGTTGGAGAACTCAGGTATTTTTTGTCGAACAGCTGGATAACTTTTACTAAGTAGTCAACAAATTTTACTGAGCAACTTTTCTACAGAACTTTTCTATCCGTATATAATTTATCCACCATTCCGTAAAATTATATTGGATAAGATAAATGAGAGCGTTTCAAATGGAGAGACAATACCTGATGATTTAATACATTTTCAAGGGTTGAACTGAAATTATTGATCAACTAAATTCGTCCGTCCCAAATCAGATTTCTGATTCTTAGGGAGTAAATATTCAGCTCCATCTGGGGCTTAGTTGATCATCAACTCACTCATTTATTTCACTAGAATATATGATGGTCTCGTCTTCATAATTCTACAAACTATCATCTTATTAGTCTGCGACAAAACTTACATGTAGGTCCTTCGGTAAAATGCAAAAGATACAGGGCAGCGTAGAATGCCTCATTTCCGGCGCACATTAAAAACAATACGAGTTTATTTGTGTAATAAACTCTCATGATTGGATTTCCCGACATATCAATGAACTTATGACTGGTTTTTCCTTGCAAAATCGTCCTAAAACAGTTATCCTCATGAAAAACCTATTCGGAATGATTAAAAATATATTGCCACGGAATGAAAGAGAACATTTTTGAAAAAAGTTTTGTTTAAACCAAAAATATTATAAGTTGCCAATTATTTAAAATTAAAAATCTTGTGTTGAATATTTCTGAGCGCGCCAAGAAAATTTATGGCCCTACTTAGTCAGTATTCTATAGCGTTATTAATTAATGTTCTTGATTCAAACACAACTTGAATAAAATTTTCAAACGTCAAATTTCAAGTCTTTCAAATAGTTCTTCAAATTCTTAAAATAGTAGTGATGAAATGACTAGAGAAAATACATGACAAGAACATTTTTTTTCTTTTTTCTTTTTATCTCATACAAAAATGTTTTTTTTAACCGTTTTTAGAATGACTTTTCTGGTGGTTTCGCTCAATGCAATATTCGCCAGGTAGTTTTTATATTTAACCCTAAAAAAATTCCAATACCAAAAGAATTTATTTACTGTAGTGACTATCAAAATAATTAATGGGAATGATTTCTCAACTCTCCCTTACAATTGAAAAATATATTTTAGATATTTTGTTGTGCAATTTGTCGTGTAATCTGATTTTTAATCATTTTTAATTTGTTAGATCATTGTCAAAGGTATCCCACGAATTATTTCGATAGTTATTGCCATGGGTAACAAAATTTTGGCACTGTAATTTTTGTAGATTTTTTTCATTCATTTTTTTTTTCTCCGATACGTCCCATTCTACAAACGATGGTTCAGAACTAGTTGAAAAATTTAAGATCTGTCTGAGCTCTTCGCTCAGTGCAGTTGATGAATGATTTAACTCACGTGTGCAAGTACAACCAATGACAAGAAATATCAATGGCCATACTCAGCTGGAACCAGAAGGCATAGGCCGGATAGAACATGCTCAAATTGACTAGAAGACACATGGTCCCCACCCGATCAGTCAGCTGATCAAGCATTGCTCCGAATTTTGTGCTCTGATTGAAGTACCTGGCTGCGTGTCCATCGACAGCATCCAGGAGAGCACTCGTCACATAACACCATATCGCAACAACATGATGTGTTGGCATATAATAAAAAGAAATTATCGCTAGTACAACCCTTGCAAAACCTGAAATCATATAAAAAACGGATTATCATAAATAGGTGAACTTTCAACTCCCGATAAACACGAATTTACAAAAAACATAAGTTGTTATTCATCGAGTATTGATCGATGCAAAGAAGACCTCAAAGTGTTGACTACGAAATTAATTTACATCTATTACAATTCATGGATTCACATCAAATGCAATAAAACATTCAATAAAATCATTGTTCAATATTTACTCACCAATTAAATTTGGAACAAAAATGAAAACATTCTCCGTCTCAGTCATCTTGATTGTTTAGAGTATTTGGCACTCGCTGGAGAAACAAGTGGTTAAATCCCCGGAAGCTCTTGGTTTCACCTGTACTCCGAAAACCCCCAATAATTCAACAAATGAAAATACAACCAGAAATTCTCTGAATAGAATAATAGTAAACCTATTGAACTCACCACTCACCAAAAGAAAAAAAATACGAATGAGATCTAGGTCTTGCTGTGCGGCGTGTATTTACCCATTTACCAATGAGCAACTATCCCAACGTCACTTGTCATTCGATAAGAGTCGACTTTCTCATGACAATCGAGCTCTCGAAAGCACGCATTCGAGTATTATCGATCTCAGCCGGTCGTCAGTACGTCAATGTCAGGAGTACATCTGAGGCCACTTCGCCCTCCACCATCGTCAATCAAAAAATAATATTCTCCCAGAATTACTCCTTAAATCACCTCCAAGTGATTGAAAATACTTTTCGTAGCGGAGGACTCCAGATAAATTCCTGCTCGAAGGGGAAAAAATGACCGAGGGGCACTGGAATAACTAGTTACACACCTGGCGCAACCAGACGACATTTTCGGAGGCCCAACGGCTCTGGGCACCTCCGAGTGGTGTCTCGTCCCGTGTGCTCCCCAGACTCTGCGCAAAAGCGAATACCGTTTTATCCGTAAAGTTCTCCAGCAAATCCAAGTGGAGTTCATCCCCATACGCAGATATCCCTCGTCCACCATTTCAACCAACGCAGAATGTGTAAATAAGAATAAATAATTCCGCTAATACGTGAAATAAAAAAATGTGGAGCTACCAAGACACAGTCAAACGGAATAAATAAATAAACTGTGCGTGGAGTGGAGTGAAGTGACTGAGGACCGACAGGATTTGCGTGCCCATAGGAATCGTGAAAATTCCGTACCGACAGTTGTGAAGATGTCGATCATGTGAAATTGAGGAAAATAATTATGCCCTGGGTAGTGAAAATGCCCCCAGAACCGCCAGGAAGCGAATAGGAACCTGGCAAAAATCCCAACCAGAGGACAGCTTCCACTGTCGTATCTCCAATTCCCCCAACAAGTCATCTCATTCCGGCGTTCTATTCTGTTCTGTTTGCTCTAACGTTCATGTGCCTCATTCATGTGAAAAAAAACTACAATCACCACAGAAACTAGTGTATATGCATGCGCCAGCGCGCGTCCTACGTGCATGTGTGCAAGTGTTGGCAAGTCCACAAACCCGAGACGAAAAGTAACCCCCCTCCCCCCTGACGATCGATAACTTGTCAAGAACCCCCTCGAGGATTTTACGGGCCAAGATTGTAATTGAGAGGTAGTTAATCAATCTAGTCGGCACATTATCACTGAATTAATGTTAGTTTTGTTGCCCAAATGAAGTTGACAGTGGGTGAGGTGTATCGTAAATAATAGAGATGATGCATTACGGGGGAGATTATGCGTGTGTCCCTCGGTGGATTCTGAAGTGAATCAAGTGACAGTGGAGTCATCTAATTGCTCGGGTACAATTGTTTATACCTCGATTTTTCATTCAAAATCAGTGTCCGGGGAAAAATCAGAGGGAGAAGTGCGTGATGTCGGATGACGATGAAACGTGGGAGTGCATACAGGGACTCATGAAACATTGAGGACTAATTTCGGTATTTTTGCGATCGTCAGGGGCGGGGGGAGGGGGGGGGGGGGAAGTTTACTATGCGGTTTTTCGTGGGTGTCAGGTCGGAATTGTTAATGTGGTGAAGGCTAGGTGGATTGGGATCATTTGTAAGTTAGTTATGGAGAGGTTATGAGTGCTGCTGATACGGCGCTGTCAATTTCGGTCAAAATGGCCCCAGGGCCGGAGAATAGACAGGAGCCAGTGGCACCTGACAAGGAGCAGGATGACGAGACAAGTGGTGGAGATGGGGGGAATGCCGAGAGGAGTGATAATACCGGGGTTAGTGTTGTGGGGGGTGAGGGGGTTATCAGTGGGAATAGTACGAGCGAGGGGGGTGCGGCGGGGGAAAAACAGGTGAGGATTTGGGGTTTATTTTTTTGGAATTCCATTTTGGGTTTTTGAAGGCAGGAAGGCTCGAGACTCGAACATTCCTTGAGAGTCTCAATATTTCTGGATTTTATTTTAGCCCTGGGGAGGCTTTCACTCCGGGGAAATGAAGGTCCTGATGCTTTTGGATTCGATATCCGGAGGGAGGTGCTCTCCTGGGGCATGCAAATATCTAGGAGCAACAGGGGGAATCTGAAGATAAGATTCGAAATTTTGCTTTGGGTTCTACTCTTTGAGATCCTTTTTTAATGGTCAGTGTGGGGGATGAATTTTTTTATATTGGAATATTGGACAGACTTTCCATGCTTGGAGGAATCCGTGATTCTAATTTGTCCTTGGGGTAAGGAGATTTACCAAATCGAGGTCATTATTTATTCATTAAATACGTGGCAATCTGTACAGTCATCTGTATGTCACCTGGCATAATTATGACAGAGCCGTTAAAATTCCCGTGACTTTTAATATCCTCCATCTATGAATTGAGGAAATAATTATTCACTCCAAAGGGCCAGTGCGCTTTGTTATATTTTCATTGCTCTCCTAATTGTTTTTTTATTTAAGTATTTTTCAAGCATTGGGTCAAATCAAGCACCGGACGTTTCTCACACCAATGGGGGTTGTCTCGCGGCTATTTACGTTCCTGTCGAGGCTCATATTCTCAGTATAATGGCGGCGGCCATGCCGAGAAGTGCGCGCCGCGCCCGCTTCGTTGTGCGATAGTCACCTCCAACGTTCGAAACACCAACAAATTGAAAAGAAAGAAGAAAATTTAAAAAAATCAGTGGTTTTGATTACTCAGTGTTTATTTAGTCGTTCCTTGCGGAATTTGTTGATTAATTGATACGGGTGATTTGGTGTTAGATTGGGCCTCAATTCATCGTACAACATTGACAATCAATGAATTAAAATTGGTCATGTAAAAAGGAGAGACGAGCGATTATAGAACCTGAGGCTCGAATGACGACCTGGGTGCCCTCTAAAAATATAAATTCCGTGCCGGCACTGTGCACTCACTTCTCCTTTTGCACGTAAGTTCCTTCTTCTTAATCCACTACTGATGAACAAATCCAAGGGAAAAATACGTATTGAATTATTCATGAAATAAATAAATACCAGCGAATATCCAGTTCAATTATCTTAGAGACAAAAAATCATGGGTGCCTTTTTGTACCCGTGTAACCATCTACAAAAATCAGAACTGGCATTCAGAACGGGCATTATTGTTGGATTTTATTGGTAGGAGGAACGTTGGAGTTTATCGTTCGCAAAATTTTTGACATTGGAACACTGACGAACTGTCTCTGTGGTCGGCGTTTTATCGTCACCAGATAATTTCGTGGCTAACAATATCTCCCTCTCTCTCTGTCTTCCTCCCCCTCTTCATTCTCTTTTTGATAACAAAAGCCAAGTATTTTGCTCGCAGTCTGAAAAATTACTGTTTTCTCGAAAAAATCGGGGTCTGAGGAGTCGTGACAATGATCTCGAGCAATGGCTACGTTACATTATGTCATTACGATAATACTTGAATAATTAGAATTCATGGATAATTGTGTGTGCAGCAGTGTTGTTGGTATGGAGACATTTTTTTCAACCGTCGCGACAGCTCAGATCGCAGCAGATCCAATAAGTGAAACCCTTAAAATTCACACTGATGCGTGTGTAGATGGTCCCTAGTGTGTCACTATTTCCCCTTTTTTTCCTTTGTGTTTATCTGTTTTTTTTTTCTGGGAAAAACATTCTGAATAATTCAATCGAGGTTGCCTTCTGCTTCGCAATTTCATGACTGAACAAGTTGGGGAGATTATTTCATTTGATATCATGGTGGACCATTACAAATGGTGCTGTAACACTTATTCTATTTATGGAATGACTCCAAAAGTTTGGAAAGATCACTCGACACACTTCCCTTATTAGCCTCTTGAATCACTGGAATCGTGATTTTATTGCCATATAACATCACAAATTGTCTGCCTGTCGTCTTAGGTTGGTTGGCAATAGGGAAATGTTTGGGGAATTGAGAATCGATTGTAGTTGTGACTGGTTTTGGGTGTTCAGTATTTATTGTTTACATCATCGATGGGATACAGTGTGTTATGAAAGTGTTACATTTGGGGTAGAGGAATTGCAGGGAAAAATAGGGTATTCTGGAATCCAGTGTCACTACTGGCCACACACACACACAACCATCCATTACGTAATAACGCTTTTTCTGCTTTGTAATCGTGGGTATTTTTATAGATATACAACTTGGAATTTTTGTAGTTTTTCTTTTGTCAACTCAAGGTTTCGTATCAGTTGTGCTGCTTTATTACTTGATCTCGTGTTGGTGGAACGTTTGAAAGTGTGCAATCGCGGGGGAATTTAATGAAATGACAGGAATTCTTGATGACTCGGGAATTTTTTGAAGCACGAATGTAAAAATTGTGGAATAAACCTGCTTCAGAAATTTTATGTTTTATTTTTTTAAGCAAATATTTTCATGTGATACTGAAGTTTCTGTAAAAAATACTCCTCTATCGAGATTTTATTGTGTAACTTTTGTGGAGAAAGCGTAAATTTTGGTACATATAATTTGATTAAATTATGAAAAGTCTCATTTACTTGGGAGTTTTGATTTCGAAGCACGAAGTAATAAACTCTCGATAAAAGGAAAACAAAAATTCTAGCTCAGTTGATAGGAGAAGCTCCTGTGACAAACAAAATTTTCGCGTAGGGATTGTCATGTTTTTTCCTAGAATCATAAAATTGATTTAGAGATTTTTTACCTAAATTCATATTAGGCTTATCAATTATATTGCAACAATTGAGCGAATTTTTTTCTTCTGGTATTGCAATTTTTACACTCTATTTCTCTATGACAAATTTTTGCTACAACTTTTCATATTTGAAATGTAAATTTTTCATGAATTTCGTGGAATGATATTGTCGGTGAAAAACAAGTTTAAAAAATCTATAAGATTAATCTGTAGATGATTTCTAACCAGAATATAGAAAGAGATGAATTAAGCTCTCCCATGTTAGACGAAAATCAGCATTAAATCTTTTAAAGAAATATAAATTACTCCACTCTTATGGAAAGTGCCCCATTTTTTAGGAATAGAATTTCCTAAATGAACACACAGATGCGGAATTTTCGAATTTTGGTGGGACTCCTTCAACAGAAGGACGTACAGGAATGAAATTTAACAGAAATTAACTACAGAGAAACTGTTGTGAAAGAAAGTAACATATTTCATCACTAGGTAGAATCAGAATTACTGTGAAGAACTCATGTGTAAAGAATAATTTGCAGAATTTTCCTTATGGAAAATTGAACTTTCTTCATACACAAGAGAGGTTTTCATTTTTTCAAGGTAAATTACGTAAATAAAAATGATTATTGGATAATTCTGAGAGTTCAAATAATAGTTAAAAACTTTGAATGTTTATTAATGATTAAGGATTGGATTAATTTGATTCCGTAATTTTTATTGCCGTACGCGTACGTTAGGAATTCCCTATCTAGGGAGGAAATAGGAATTCCATTTTTTATTTGATATGAATATGAAAAATTTCACGCCGGGGAAATTCCACGAATTCTCTTCCTGCAGACCTGGAATTTTTCACTTCAACTTACCCATCAGAAAACAAAATTTTTTTTCTGATGAGGAGTTTTCATTGGATTTTTTCTGCAAGGGTTGACCCAATTCTCGCCAAGAATTTCGATGAAAAATTCTTCGTGTATGATAAAGAAATGATTCTATTTATTTCAGGAGGAACCAGGCACGTTCTCGACGTTGAACGAGAGAGAACTGCGGGCGCTCCTGGAAGAGGCGTTCACCTACAGGGGTTCCACCAGAGATCGTGAGGGAAAGTCGAATCTATTCAAAGTAATTAAATGAATACAAACCATAGTGAATTAATGACATAATCTGAGGGAAAAGTGACACGATTTGATGTATTAATTTCGACAATTCTCCAAAGGAACTTCTTCAGGAAGCTGAAGTCGATGAGACTGAGGAGGGTCGTCGTGTGGTGACCAGCACTAGATGCATACCAGGGTCGAACAGACGTCGCCACAAGCGTGACTCGGTGTCCGAAAGGTTGACTCACGGTGGTTCACTACAAAATTTGGCCCAACCGATTAGTTTTGAATTTGACAGTAGCTTTGCCTACCTCACGTCCGGCTCTAGTCACACATATGGTGGTGGTAGGAGAAAAGGCAAGAAACACACGGGACCTAGTGTATCAGCGAGACAAAGAGAGGGCGGATCATTACCCTCAAATGTAAACGCAACACACAGTCTTGCATCACTTGCTAATCTCGATTTACTTTTCGACAAAAAGGTAATTTCACCTCATAATTACTTCAACCGTTTGAATATTTTATTGGGGAAGAAGTACAATCAATTAAAGGGTAACAGAAAGCCCTTTTTAAATTTTTCCACTACTTTACAATACGAATGGATTTTAATATCGAAATATATTAAAAAATTTGTGAAGATTTTCTTTATAATTCTCTAGCAAACGGCAGATTTCTGTTACCTCCGTTAATGTAGCTGAATAGTTCACAACAGTATCGTCCAAGTCGCCCGATAGATTTAGATATTTGCAGTCTTCAAATTTTCACACGTTGAAACTAAATTGACCGAGTTTTTGCGAAATATTTTCGAATGTAAGGGAAATTACGAAATTTCTGTAATGTCGATTTTTGTAGCTCTTAATTCATTATATAAGAAAGGTCTTGACAAAAAACTTGGTGTCTACCTTAGATTCCGAGATAACTACTGAAAATTGACTAATAGTTGAGAACCGTTCACTTGATCTATTTTATCGCTTCGCTACCGATTTTCTAATCCTTGAAAAAAAAAACTGGAACCATTTCATTGAGATCAAGAATTCTGGGTTCCCAAAATAAGAATTATAACTGTCTGTGAAATGTCAACAAATTACAATTCTCAAGGAGTCTCATTAGGGCATGTTTATATCATCTGTTTTACCACCCAAAACATAATTTTGTTAAATAAAACAGATCAATCGATTATTAAAAAACTATACCCTCAGTACTGAAACTTGAAAAATTTTTGCCCAGGAATTTTTTCTATAAAAAAAAACATAAAAATATATTGATTTAAAAAAATGAAATATGCAAAAAATGCATACAGTTAAATAATCTTCTAATGGACTTCAAGAGCATTATTATTTAGTTCCAAGAATAATTCAATAGAATTTTCAGTCAAAGCATAATTTTTTTAATTAAATTACCTCATGTGTGAAAAGATGACTGAGGATTTGTATACAAATTATTTAAGGCTATGATCTATCTCTAACCTCGCTCGTTATGAAAATGATTCATCATTTCACAATGTGACATAAATTAGCTCCAGAGATTATCCAAACATTTAATACCAATTGTTCTCGGAATATTTCAGGTTTTAAGTTTTTTCGAAACTGAATAAACTTCTAATAAACATTGTCACTTGGTTTTCCTGTAAAACTGCTGGCTATCACGACGAGTCAATATTTGATAATATGAGGAGAATCGATTCAGGCGATTATTCGACTATGCAATAGACATTCTCTGAATATGTCGGGTCTTATGAGAACTGTCAAGAGTTTTTTTTCTCCATTTTTCAGACATGTATGACCCTTTCACCTTCTATATTTAGGTGTTTTCTATAGGTGAATATTTCTACCACGAATTAGGAAATATCTCTTCGTTTACCTCCTAAAACCTGTCGTTATTACGGTTAATTGCGATTTATCAAGCCTCAGAAAATCCATTTAAGAGGTTATTTTTTTTATTTTTTTTTATTTTATTATTTTTTAGAAGACATTTTTTTGTACTCCATTTTCGACAAGCACTGGCCCCTTGTTTTTCCCTAAAAACCTTTTATTATCGAGATGTATAAATAATTAACAAGGCCTGGGAAATATATTCACGGGATTAGCTAAATATTTAATACATATTATTCCCATTCTTAGCTTCAGTGGAAAATGCCAGGAGGGTTATTTTATAAATTTGTCAGATATGTATGACCTTTCGGCCTTTAACCCCTCGACCTTTTGTGCATTCAATATTTCCAACAGGAACTGTCCTCCTCATTCTTCTCAAAAATTACTCGTTATCAAGATTCATCAATATTTAATGAGATAAGGAAAAACAACTGGACAGATTATCTAACCAGTTAATCCGAATGAATTCATACATTTCCCAAGTTTATTAGGAAATAGTAGAAGACCCCTTATTATCTGAATCAATTTCAAGCTCCAACTATTTTTGTATTTTTTTTCTAAAATCATTCGTTATCAAGATGAATCAATGTTTAACAAGATATGAAGCTAGGTCGAATGTATATTCAAAAATGTGTTACAGTCGATTTTATTTGTTA
Source organism: Psyttalia lounsburyi (assembly GCA_030522865.1). Lineage (NCBI taxonomy): Eukaryota > Metazoa > Arthropoda > Insecta > Hymenoptera > Braconidae > Psyttalia > Psyttalia lounsburyi. The sequence goes on from JAPYZN010000792.1 coordinate 39,747, forward strand.
AGGAACATCTTTGGGAACCTGAGGTTTATGAAAAAAATAACGTCAATGAAATGTTACAAAATTCCGACAAGAAATATTTAATGAAATTTTCCTCTAAAATTGTACATTCTCTGACTAGACCTTTACATTTAATAGTTTAGTAGAAATATTTATTTCGTCCTCCGAACGAAAAATCCTTGCGAACAAACAATTTTTAAAATCCTGATAAAAGTCATTATCAATGACCATATTTATTTGTGTTAAGGATAATCTGTTTGGTTACGTCAAAAAACTACTGTCAAAATTTGAAATGTTTTGACCTCGCCGTTCTTAAAATATGCGGTCCAAGCTTGAAATTTCGTCTGTTTTTCAAATTTGTGGCAAATGTTAAAACTGGCGTGGTCAAAGTTCTTGAAATTTTAGAAATAATTTTGGAAGTACCCAACAGCAGATGGATCAATTTTGAAGTCTTTAGCATATTGCAAAATTTCTCACAAGTATAAGCTACTGCGGACATACCTTAAAACGTTCTCAATAATTAAACTCCTTTAAAATAGAAAGATCTACGTAATCCATTAAGTTATGACACATAAATCGTACGACTGGACAAACAAGGAGAAATCAAAATCTCTGGACAAGCCAACTTACGGTTGTACCACCAAAAAAGAGGACAAGGAGAAAGATAAAAAGGACATTAAACGTGATACAATCGTTACTAGTACAGCAGTCAGTGATACTGAACCTGATAAAAAGTGTTCAAAGGTGAAACAATCGACAAATGAGATGCTCGAGTCTGACAATCCGCCACCAGATTACAAACCGGAATACATGGTAATTGATATCGAGGTAAATAATATCAGTTACGATTTCATCCTTGTCAAAAGGAATGCAATTCAATACCCCATAGGTTTCACTGACAACTCAGCCCCCAAGAACCAACCCTAAGAAAAAACGTATGAAATAATCGAAGATAATTTGTGGTTTAATGAGGTGAAGAGATAAGTTTGGTCTGTGATTTAGTCATCACTGGATAACTTAACTGATTCTTAAGATACATTGAACCACAAAATGACCGTTAATCGGGAAAATAGCATGGCCCTACAAAAGTTTGACTCGATCTGCCATTGATATGAACTTTCTGCCATGCGATAAATTAAAAATCTTTGAGTTTCTAGGCGCGTCCAATTTGCAATTTTAATTTTTTTTTTTTTTAGTTTTTAAGGGTCATCTCCTATATAATCGTAGAGAGCCATCATGATTATTCATGCAAGACTAGATCGGATAAATATAATTCAGTCAATGAACATTTTAATTTGCACTTAATTTTTTTATGAAAAAACCAATGGGGGCCAACTTTTTTAGCCACAAAATAATGTTTAAAGAATTAATTAGTCCAGATATTGCACGCTAAAATCAACGAAATCTCGCAATTTTTTTACACAATTTACGCCAACTTCAGACTTTTATTGTTCTTTAAGTAACTTCTAAAAAGTTGCCAATTCGATGATTTTCAAAGTTTTGAAATTTTCCGTGTTTCCTTATCAAAAAATCCTCAACATGGAGAGATTTAAACGAAGGGCTTGAGTTCTTCACCGTAGAATCTATCTGTTGGCATGAATCTCATGTCTACAGCCGGATAAATAAAAATTTTGTAGGGCCGTGAATCAAATATGTTGCTAAAATATTCTCTAATTGCAGGTAAATGGATTGAGCGACAGAAATGTGGTGACCTCGGGTGCATCGAGTGGTGGTACACAGCGACCCCACTCAGCCCTGGACATTAACGACGATGAGGGCACTGAGATGAAGATCATCGAGCCACGTAGGCCAATGCAATTAATCTCTCGTGCGCACTTCGAGACAGCCCAAACTCCCGTTGACTCAGGTGTTGATTATTCTCTCCGTGAACACAGCAGTAAACAGGATAAACCAAAGATATCATTTAATGGTCCTGAGATATCTGGCACTCTTCAATTACAATCATACAACAATGTCAAGTGCGTTGTCAATGGTACAATGTCTGGTGGACAGCAGGGAAAAGTTGGCTCAAGTATTCTACCAATAATGCATTTGCCTGCAATGGCTGTGTCAAGAGCACCAATGCAAAACATCGGACTTCTCAATAAAGATGGTACTCTGATTGATAAAAAATCACTGGATGAGAATGGTAATGCTGTGCAGGGACACAATGGTGAGCGCAAGAAGACACGCAGAAAGCACACACAAGAGCCAAATGTCATTGTTTATAAGGCCGAGAATGTTGAGGGTCATCAGGGGAATGAGGACATCGACAGTTTGATTAACTTCATCGAGAATAAGGAGTCCAAAGGAAAAAAGGGAAAGACCAGTGGAGGAAGTACTGTTAAAGTGAAAACATCCACTGGTGCAAAGCCACGCAGCAGGGAGAAGGACGCCAAGCGTGAGCAGCTGCCCTCGAAACTCCAAAAGTCAAATTCCCTCGAGGAAATATCCAAGACTAAACTCGAGGATCTCACGGCTGAGAAAAGCAGCTCCAGTGGATCGAGCAGTGTTTCCAGTCAACATGGATCTGTTAATGGGGCACTCAGGCGTGCCAAGCAACGCAGCACTGGGGACACTGTGGCTGATTGCCGGGGGGACAGAAGATCCTGGGGCACTGAGGAGGGGCAGTCGATATACTGCAATGATATTGGGGATGAGTATACTAGTACAGCGAGGAGAAACTCCAACAGAAAAATTAATGCTGAAATTGAACAGGAGCCAGAGTTTTTGGTTGTTACGAAGAAAAAGAAGAGTAAAAAACAGCGGAGGAGCTCGAGTGGGGGGAGGGCACAGAATTTAGGGAGTTCAGCGTCATATTTACCGAGGCCGAGGGGCTTCACTAATGAGTATAGGACACCACTGTCACCGGAATTGAGGAGGAAGAGTGCTAGCAGCATGCCACCGAGGTAATTTTTTTTTTATACTTTTTCGGTCCGAATGGGGAGCTTTGTACTCGTTCATATTTAAGGTCATAGTTAAGTATGGTCTAAAAAGCCCGAATATAAGGCTTTTACATTGCTAAGTATATACGAGGCCGTTTGTTAGAAAAAATCCCACATCTTTTAATAACAGCTCTATTGCGTCTTATAAATTTTTTCCTCAGTATAGACGCCAGTAAGCTCTGTTTACTCACACCAATTAAAATTCAGTGGTGTATTGAATTTGAATATGTATTTGATTGAAAAAAATAATATTTGATAGAAGAAGCTTTTCGGAACTCATTACCGCCCATTCATTAATTTATCAAAAGTATATCTTCATTGGCAAATTGAAGTTGTTACCAATCTGAAACGATTAAGATTTTTTGGAATAAAATGAGAAATATTGTAAAGATAATTTTTAATTCACTAGAGCAGAGCTGAAACGAAAATCGAGCCTCTCATACCTTGGATATTAAATTAGAATAACATCGGACGAGTTCAGGGCATTCTATTAAAAATGTTGTTTAATTAGCCCTCGTAATTTCATATCAATTTTCATAATTGATGTTTTCCCACATCTGTTACAGTGACAAATCAGATAGTAGTGATCTTGACTCGGTTCACTCGCTTCCAGTGACATCAAACACAAAACACAATATGAATAAAAATCCGCCATCATCAGGCACACCACAGGCCAGTTACGCCGACATTGCCCGCATGGCAACGATCAATATGTCACCGAGTTCCGTCCTCAATATCTCGACAATTGTACCAAACATGTTGAACACCGGTACATGGCCAACAGTCCCTGGTAAATCTCCATCAGAGCCAGACAAATTCCCCCAGGACTACTATCCCAGTCTCGACGAGCTTCAACAATCTGACCGTAAATTACGCCAACAAAACTTTGCCAATTCAAATCATGTGCAGGGATTTAGTTTGAGTTTTGACAAACCACCATCGCCCACCAGCACCAAAGCGAAGAATGCGTCCGAGTGTAAGAAGGCTGAAGCAAGGGAGGAGGCTATTAACAAGAAGATTCAGGTGATAAAGTACGTCCAGGAGCAGAAGAACTTGACTGCCACCACAAATCACAGTGCTCATCAGAGTGAGACGCCAGTGACCCCTAAACTTAAGAATGCTGGGAACAATAACTCCCTGGAAGAGACTACGGAGACGAGTCCCAAGGATACAAATGCAAATACGAGAATGACAAATTATCAAAGATCGAACAGAAGGAATTACCAACAGACACCACCAATTCCCCAGACACCAGTCGTACAAATGGAAAATGTACACTCCAAGAAATCCCCTCAGGATGATCTGAAGAAACCTCCGACTCCTCAAAACGAGGAGGCACGAAAACACAATCCAGTGACGTCTGAGGATCACCAGGAGACAAAACCCAAGCAGCAGAATCCAAAGTCTTTTTCACACAGCCAAAATGAGTCTGATCCACAGAGACCCATTACCAAGGTCGAGAGGACGTCAAAGGGTCCAGCAAAAGAGACTCAGACGGTAGCCACATCTCAGAAGCCAGAGCCAACAAAAATTATTAATAATCCTAATCAGGGTTCGAAGGAGGAAGAGGGTGAGACAAAGAAACCAAATAAAATTGTGACCAAGGAGAAGGAGATCAAGAGTGAAGTCTCTTCTATGAAGAAGAATCCGAGACCAGCGGTTATTCTAATGGATGAGACGTCAGCAGATCAGTCCAGAAATAATGACTCACCGAGTGAATTGACTTTTGGCTTTGAAGTCAATGAACTTCTTCTGCAGTCTGAGGAGAGTGAGGAGAAAGTGGAGACACGTCAGATTTTTGTACCAGAGCCACCTCAGATATTTGATAAACCACCACCCAACTTTGATAGACCACCTCCGATCTTTGATAAGCACATGAGGTACGAGAAATTTCCACCTAATTTTCATGTACCACCACCTCATCCACATCAGGCCCAGGTGCCACATCCGACGATGATCGTGCCATCGATACCGTATATTGGATACTCACAGAGGTTTCATCCCCCTGCGAATACTTATATACCAGGACCGCCGCCTGCTACTATTATTGAGAAGTATCATCAGCCCAAGGAGGACTTCTCAGCTAGATATGTGGCGCCAGAGGAAGCTGTCAATGTACAGAATTATAATCACGATAAGATTGTTAGTTTTGTTGGCCATGGTGAGTACTAAATTTTGATTCATTAAATGAAAGAAAGACTGACTTCGTACCTAACGGCTCTAACAGACAATCAAAAAAAATACCTTCGTCTAAGATCCCAGAATGTCTTAAAATAAGACTTGAAGATCAATGCCAAATTTTCCATGGCTTATAGAGGACGGAGAAAATATCAATTTGAACTTCAAATATCTTAAAGTCTTCTATTTCACACAGAACCAACAGAAGCAGAATTAAATTGACATGTAAAATAACAATTGTAGTGAAACGCATGCAGTTCATTTACCAATTTTTTTCAATCCTTTCACGTGAGTGCGGAAATTCTCAAGTTGAAAATTTAAACAGTTTAAAAAATTTCAATCTAAAATCATCAGTCACAAAATATTTCAATTATTCATTTATTTGGGTTGGTGAAACTGATTTGTGGAGACAATATATCAGTGTTCTTTTCATTGGCTTAATGCAAAAAGCTGTTTGAACAATCTGTCCTTAAATGTAATGGTGATAAATATGAACATAATTTCCATATGAAAAAAACCAACACCAAAGTCTTCTGAGATTTCCCCTTGTAAGCACTCACTATCAAAATAATTTCGACATGAACTGACTGAAATGACTCAATCAATCCAGTTCAATCACATCAGTATAAAACTTCATTTCATTTCACTTGGATTGGATTAAAAATTTGATTGAATTTTTTTTACAGCCTGGGACGCTGTTATGCGTGAAATACCGGTGACGGCAACGACGGGGCGGGTCCAGTACTACAGTGGTCAGTGAAATAAACTTCCTAACACATTTGATAACTCCTCCAAATACAAAAAATCTGTGACTTTTATGACTCTGTGAGCTACGAAAGATCTTAAAAACTCTTAAAGTATGTGAACAGAATAATGATTGCAAAAAAAAATGATACAGGACGGAAGAATGTGTGATCATTAGTGTTGGGGCTGATATAAATTGAGGCAAAAATGACGTTTAACAGTGCTTTATCGGTTTTTCCTTTTATTTCATTTCTTATTTTTTTCTCCTCTGTGGACTCAGCGAGGAACTCCTGGGCTTCCCAGGTTGTACATAAATTGTAAGATTATGTCGGGTGGAGTACGTGACCAGTTGAATGTGAAAAAAAAAAATTAAAAAACTTAAACGTCGAAGTCGATGCAGTTGGCGTTTAGCGCCGGTGAGTCATATTGCAGTGGGGGTGGAGAAGAAAAAATTTCACGCAATTCGACGGCAACAACGAACTTTAAGGATTAAACGAGAAGTAAATGTACATAACGTGAGATCTGGTATAGTATTTTCATTAGCAAACAAACTAAAAGAGTGACTTTTTATCCCGGCCCCCGTCTTTACCCCCAGACCCCAGGAGAATCATGTTGAAGTCACAAGACCCTGGACTGTCGTGATAACCATTTGGGTGAATAAATTATGAACACAGTGAGTGTATTTAATTTATTAAGAAACACGGAAATAAAACACAGTTGATGTATTAATCAGTGGATTACCGTCGACCTTTGGTGAATTATCCAGAGGTGAATATCATCGAAGTGTCACTCGGTGATGTTGAGGCCATAGAAGAGCTTTTACTTGCCCCACTGTGACTCATCTATGATGAACAGAGTAAATAAATATGAAAGTGCGTCGCTTCGGTGGATTACAAGTGTCAGATGGACGACGCAGTGGGCATAACAGACCAATTGATAACAGCTCTGTGTATAAATTATTATTATTATTGTGTGATTGAATGTATATTTCGATGATGCATCTTCCAGCAGTGGCGAATGATTGTTTTCTTTCCAAATTATGGGAAAAATACTTGCGAGATATCGAGAACAATTTTTATTCTAGGCGAGAAACAATTTACCATTTGATTTCGAGGTCAGGACTGAAGTGATTCATTTCCTCTTGATTTTCTTGGGAAAATAGTGGGGACAGTGAATGGGGAAAAATTAACGGAGAAAATGGGAAGAGAATTGTTGAGAGTACAGAGGCAGTCATAATGTTAGTTGGGATTGTGGCGGTTAGAGAGATGCTATGATCGTAATAAACGGACTTGCTTATTTAATTAATATTAAATAAAACTAATATTATTGGAGAATTAAGAGATAAAGGAGAAATAATTAATAATTATGATAGAATGCTTGCGGTCCCCCGAGCTATGCTGGGCTGTGGACACGAGGGAAACAGTCTGGGGACACTTGTGAACCCTCGCAGGAGGCGCAGGACGATTTATCGGAGTCTATGGTTACTGCTTGAATGGGCAGGGAGCAATGTGAGAGTACATAATGCCACTTCACTGCAATGAGAGGGAGATTATTTCTGATCATTTTTACAAGATTTGAAATGAGTTCTGCTGTGGATTGGGGAATTAGTATAAATGGATTTTTTCTTGGAAAATTTAGTTTTGGCTGAAGCCTTTGGCAGATTTTGGCAAAAACGATAGAGACAAGCATAAAATTTTTGAAAAAATATAATTGTTTTAGTTTAACAAATGACAGAGTTACATTGTATCCTTGTAAAATAAGTATGATCTGAAAGGAACTTTAATAACGTACACTCATTTCTCATTAACTCTTCCAAATTATTTCATTAAGGAGAAAACATGAATATTCTTTATCAAATGGAATTAGAAAATGTGATAATAGAGACTCAGTTTTTTATTTCATGAAATAGACCCGAATGAAACAGAAGAAGCAATGTTTTACTCATTCATTTTTCTGGTTATTTGTGAAAATAAAATGTGAGTGTAATACTTATTTAATTTTGCGATACAATAATAAAAGAAATTCATGTAAAAGCTCAATTTTGAAATTTAGAAAGAAAGGCTAATCGGTGATAAATTGTACTAAAAATAAGATACATTCATTTAAATAAATTAAATAAATAAATAAGATACATACAGATGATTTTAGTTATATCATAAAATAACAGGAATTTAATATTTATTAATCTCTCGTTAACTTCAAAATGATTTCATTGGGGTAAAAACATGAATAGTCTGTATTGATTGAAATTATGAAAAGTGGACATAGAACTGATTCATTCTTACATTTTGGAAAAATATTAAGGAAAGGTTTAAGTAAATCTTTTTTTCCTTTTTTTCTTCAGTTACTTATTACTTTACTAACTTTGTCATGATGTCATGATGTGTGTTCATCCAAACCTTCAATTTTGTTATTTCTCGAAAACAAAAAAAAATTGTTAAACAATCCAGTTCTAGATTTAATTTCACTTATATTCGTGGAACAATGTTGAGATTGGCCGGGGATAATTGACTTCATAAAATAATAATTTCTCCTCTCAAAAATACATAAATTTTTCAGAAATAATTTTCCTCACAATGCAGGGGAAATTGAACTAATAGTTCGAATCAGACTGCATTAATTTTCTTTTTTGTGGTTCTGCTCAGAGGGAAGTGATTCCGAGAGGAATTTTAGTAATGAAAATTGTTCGGAAGTTTCAACATTAGGGGGAGTCTCTCGAGTGAATGTTTATACTAGTCTTTTTTTTATCAGGGATTGTGAGCTTGGAGTCGTGACTGAAATTCCTCGGGTTGGAAATAGCCATTCCCTCTGCAGAGCTTAGGAAATTGAGTTTTTATTATTTGTCATTCATCAAATTAAATTCATCGACATTTTAATTAACTTTTGCTCAGCATTTTCAGTACCGATCTTTATTCACAGATCTTTCGTTTTTATGACTATAAAAGAGTGAAAAGTTAACTATTGTCTTCATTTTTGAAAACGAGAGTGAGCATTTGAAGTGGTTTATTATTGAAAAGTTGAGGATGATTGTGTAGCGAGTGAAAATAATTAATAAAAGCTTAAGTGATTGAGATTGAAAGTGAGACCCGCTGGTTGGGTCTGAGATGCGTTTTAGAGTTATTTCAAGTGTGCCTATTGCCCCCAGAACAGAATTGTCCAATCAATGCATTATGAAATTCACTTTTATAAGACTCAACATAGCTTCTCCAATTAATTAATTAAATTAATGGAGAGAATAGAGGATGACAATTGTAGTTGTAAATTTGTCTTCCTCGGGCAATTATTTTCCTCTTCTTCATCCCCAATTTCGAGCAGTAACCATGCGAACGATGCAATAGTCTAAAGAAACAAAAATTGTACCGAGAGAGACAGAAAGAAAAAAAAATTACAGATTAAAAAATGATAAAATCCATAACGTAAATAAAATAAATAACGGAGTTTAGAACGGCGAGAATAAATATTACCCAGAACACAGAAAAAGAAAAATAAAAAAAGTAAGAAAAAATTAAAACACAAAAAAATTAATAAAACCCATAAAATTACATAAATAAATGTGCGTTGAATCCTGGGTAAGTTTTTTTTTCTTTGTTGTTGAATGCAAAAAAAAATGAACAAAAACGAAAGAAAATTGATAATAATTTGATGCGTGACAGAGTGCGTGATTATTTGTCTGTTTAGTATTAATGAATAATTAATCTTTATTACATAATAAAAATTTGTTTTGCGAGTGAGATGTGTGGAGCAAAGGAAATTTGAAAGTTGAGAGAATTGTTGTTTTACTTATTTTTTTTTCTCTTCTTTTCTTTCAATTTCTTTTTCTCGTGTGTGAAATAAAAAAAAACAGTGAGTGAAGATGATGTAATTGAACGATAAAGGCATTTCAAAATCATTCAACAAAGTACTTTATGAAACAAAATGTTGAAACTCGAGGATGACATGATACATTTTACCACCGTTACTTTCGTTAGAAACTGTAACGCCTCACCCCATAATCCTTTTTCTTAAAATATATTTTTGTTTTTTTTTTTTAGAAATTCTATTTAATGTTCATGGATGAAAAATATTGTTATTGGAGTGGTAAAACTTGATAGAATAAAACAAGTCGATCATCCATATCTTATTGAGTATGTGATAAAATCGATGATAAGTGTTTTCAGAGAAAAAGATATTCAAATCAATTTTTCGTCGAAAATGGTTCTATTCATTAATTTATTTTTACTACTCCACTACCAATACATCACCGACGACAAAAAAAAACTGTAAACGTACGAGTAAGAGAAAAGTCATTGTGTTCCAATATACAGGCGTTCAATCAATGTAAACCTAGGCTCTACGATGAATGATTGAAGGGACACTGTTAGGTGTAAAAATCAGGAAAGAAAATAATAATTGATTGACCTCGAGGAAAACCGAATAAAGAAGTTTATTTTTATTTGAGAAGTGAATCGATAACTCGTGTGAATTAATTCCTTCAAAAATAGGGTGAAGAATCAATGAAATTTTTTTACTAAAAATAATTCTTCATGTTTACATAAACTCTTCCACCTTCACTGACATACGATCCTGCAGGTATACATTTATAAAAATTATGCAGTCCTTCAAATAATAATTGAAAGCTTAAAATAGCTTGACAGTTGCACACAGTGTGAACACTACAAAATATCAGGGGAAAGAGTTATTCAATTTTTTCACCGTACTTTTTGTTAGTTGGTTTAACATTCCTTCTACTTATTTAAAGAAATCAAATTAAAAAAATATCAGAATTTAACCCACCATTTTACGCGAAAATCTATAATTTGGAATGTATCTATTATGATTATACAGATTAAAATTTGCAAGTTATTATATGAAATGTAAAAAAATCTACAATTTTCCTGATTTCTATTAGAAAATAATCTGATGATAAATGATGTGATGATGCTTGGAGAGGGAAATCCAATGATTTATTTCTGAAAAGGAACGCTAAGATGTTGTTAAATGTGACTAGAATGATGTTCACTAGATAAGATTTTTTTCAAATTTACTCATAATTTACTTGGAAACTTTGAAAACTGAAAATATCCAAGTCTATAGTGTAGTCCGCACGATACTGTTGTCGGCTGTTGAGCTACGTTACCAAGCTGATGAATGAGGCGGTTGAGGCGGGCAGTGAAATAACATTTCCAGAATTTCTTTTTATCATAAAAAAACCATGCCCGATTGACAACTGTAAATTAATCCTCTGCGTAATGTTTCTGTACTGTACATAAAGATTGAACGAGAAAAATCACTAATCAATAATCCAAAAACAAAATTGTCAGCATAATGAAAACGACTAGAGCTAAATTTCTCGACTAATCTAAATTAAACCATGAAATATAAAAAAACTAACCCTTATACCACGGGAATAATTGTAACGAGTGTGTACAGAGAGTGCGTCAAAGACGACAAAAATCGAGAGAATAAATTCAGAAAGTGAGGGAGAGAGTGAGTGGAGTGAGCGATCGAGTGTTGTTGCCAACGTTTATGTTGCCAAAGTTCCCATTTTTTGATTTAATTAGTATTCTGCTGTGGAGAATTAGTACAACAGGCCATTGTCCAAGAAATCCCAGTCCTCTCGTCCCTCCTAAAAAATCCCCCAAAAGTTCACGCCAAATTGAACAATGGCCCCTAGTACTGCACTCTTTCTCCAGTATTTATTGATTCTGAGTAATGGCTGGACCTCAGAGTGACCTTCAATTATTACCACAATTACTTTGAATCAAAACAGACAAAGAAACTACGAAAAAAAAAACCAGAATCAAATTTGTACAGAGAGAAAATAAATACATGAGGAAAAAAGGGTCCACTTATTACGCAGTTTCAAGATCATAAATCACCATTTACTTTGTTACTAATGCATTAAACAAAAATTGAAGAAAAGAAATATGCAAGCAAAGCTATGATGAAAGTTACATGTCATTAAACCCCGAAGAGTGTTAACGCAACTGAATACCGAGAATAAGGAGAGAAAGACGTAGTGCTAATGAAAAAGTGAAAGGAAATCCTTACCCCCAAAAAAAAAAGGTGTAAAATAATAATGAAAGAACAAAGTGTCCTCCTCAAAGCGCATTGAAGCGAGTGTAGAACCGCCTTTTTTGGCCTTGAGAAGCTGTAATGTCCCAATTATCCGCTGAAATTAATTCAAGCTTTGCGTACGGTACTGTGATATGTCGCTGTTTATTCATTTTAATTGCATACGTTCAAAATAAAAAGAGAAAACAAATTTATTTCATTATGAAAAATTTCCCATTCATGCTGCAAATGCAATCCACGATGCAAATCTATTACCTTAAGATTGTTAATTGATACCGCTTGATGAATTCAATTGTTTGACGAACGAACCTGCAGAATCCAAAGGAATTCTCTTCGAAAGAACGACTACAAGAATAAGTCGTAATATCAAAACAATCGTATATCATAATGCGTTTCACGGAGAAACTTCGATAAAAAAAGGAAACCTGTGTCTGGTAAAAAAGAATACAATTTATGGACTTTTTATTTCTTCCCTTTATTGTATTTTCTCGTTGAATTGACTACCCTTGGGCGTGTGAGCATCAACGGGAACATAAAAATAACTCCATTCCTTCAAAGTGTCACTTGTCTTCAGTTGAATTATGAAACTATGCTTTTGTTATTTAAACAGCCTCCCCTCCTTGAATTATTTTGTAAAAGATGAGAGAATAATTAAACAGTTCTTCACTTCCACTGGTTATTTTATTCGTCGGAGACCATGATATCGAGGGAGTGGTACGTTTAGGTAGTTATTATTTGCATTTTTTTATTCTTGATTTTCCGTGGGAGGGGGAAGAAGTTGGATTCCATTGATTTAGTTAGAATGAATGCCTAAAATACAGCTGTTCTAAGGTTTCAGTATTCGTCCAATACTTCTCTCTCGAGTGATGCACTTGACGTTATGGTACATCCCAATGATTTATAAAACGGACATGTAGTTGACAATTCATGGAGGTCCGTGGCATATTTAAAGATGTCCTGATTATTATTACTATCGATAACTTAATGATCTTGCAATGCACTGAGGAGGTAATGAGTACACGAACATGTTAAATATGGTAATGTGGTAGTTCAACAATTTCAGAGAGGCCCCTCCACTTGGAGTTCTAAATTCCAGACATGCCGATGTTGCAGGTCGTCAATGACTCGCCAATATCTGATACGGAGACGTAAATCAACTGATTGTGTGTGGAAAGGAGTTGGATGAGAAGAAAATTGGATTTAGGGTTTTGAAATAGATGTCAATTACGTGTATGCATGCATTATTGTAATTGCACAAAACTACAACACATGATACGTCTATAATTACACCAGTCTCATGGATATTAAATTAAATTGACAAAAGTCCAATTGACCAAGGAATCAGCAACAATATTACACTTAATCGTTACTCGATAATATTGGAATCCATCAAGAGCAATTCTCTATCTCTGAGTAAAGAATTGCGAGGATATAAAGAGGCTGCACAGAAAATAATCCTTCACGGGTTGTAGTTGGTAAGATGACTAACTTCAACGTTTGGAAAATTGGAAGTTCTCTTCTCTGAGGCGGGAAGGATTAATAATTTTTGTTCACTAATTCATTTTCGCTTGTAATAAAGTAGTGGCTTCATAGGAGTGGCAATGCATTACTCAAAATGACTGCTGTGAGAGAAGTTTGGATTTTTCCCAAAATCTGAAGTACCTTCTTTTTGCTGGAGAGAAATGCGTCTTGTGTGCAACATGGGGTATGCGAGAAGAAGTTTGGAGTCTATCGACTTTCTCTTAATATGAAAATTTATGACTTGACCGTAATAAACCTGATTTCCTCAAGCTCTCTTGGAAAAACAGGAGTTTCTCTGAGAGAAATGAAAAAAAAACAAGTAGGGGGCCGTGATCTTATGACAGCGAGGATGTGACAGTGATCTTTCTTGCAACTTTATCTGCCATCAATGAATGATGGTATGCTTCCGAATGGGATCGA
>JAPYZN010000793.1:0-22751 GCA_030522865.1 Psyttalia lounsburyi
GAAACTTGTAAACGAAAAGACTTTTCGTTTACTAGTAAACGAAAAATGGCATAGTTCGCCACTCCCTGAACGTAACATCACTAACAAAAAATATAGTTCTGATACACGTGTGACGGGGTGTTTTAACTCGTGTGATTGGCAGCCCTCGGCTTCGCCTCGAGCCGCCAACTTCACACTCGTTACCACCCCGTCGCACTTGGATCGAAATATACTATTTCCGTACTGCTCTTCACTTTTCCTCGCCCGGGGATTGGTACGAACTCTTTCCCGAACTCGGAAAAGTGACAATCACTACGGAAAAATATCGTTCCTGGGCTGTCATTGTGGGGTTTTTTGACTCGCGTGGTTGGCCGCCTCGCCTACGGCTCGGCTCACCAAACTCCACGCGAGTAAAAAACCCCATAACGACCGGCCGGAAACCTACTATTTCAGTTCAAGAAAATTGAAACATTGAAATGACAAATCTTCTCGTAATCGGGCCATCGAAAAAAATCGGAAAATGTTGGGTGAGAATATTTTAAACTGTCTAGTTGCAAAAATATTTAATAACTCAATCCGCTAGACTTTTCCACCGAAACTTTTGTCCTCCATAGACATTCCTTCACATTGGAGATGTTCCAATGCAATTCACGACAATTTTTGCTCCTACTCTTTCCTTTTTTCCCTCAGCTCCATTTGTCGTTGTGATAAGGACGTTCCGCCATTGGCTTGGAGCAATCACTCTCAGAGATTACATTTTAGGGAGGGCGATCCAAGAGCGATTGAGATAGAGAAGAATGGGGCAAGATTAAGATACATGGCGTTTCTCGGGCAATAAAATGACGAAGAGAGGATGTTAGGGGAAATTATGTCCGCATTGGTAACTTCCAAATTCATGGAATGATTATGTCGAGGAAAATGGGAGTTTATCCGCGGGATATGACAATGAGTTTTATTTATCGTTGGGAGAGGGTTTATCGTAATCAAACCGAGTGAAATTGCATCATCAGATCTTCCTTGAGTAGTTTCCTGAGGAAAACGAGTTGCACTTGAGACAAGTCTAGGGTGTCTTTAACGAAGAATTGCTACCCTCCCATTGTAAATTATCCGGAAGCCAGCAGTTTTTCGGGGGTAGTTTGAATTTTAGAGCTGAGGAAGAGTGCTCTGTGGGTCAGTGGCGTCATCCTCGGGCTTTCACCTCGTTGAAGATCCTCAAGGCCTTTTCAGATCTTATGAAGCGTTTGTGGACGATGAGTTATTTATTAATTTGTCCATGATTTATTTATTCTCTTTTCAATGCTGAGAGTTTATAATTGTTTTTGTCCAACGATTTGGCTAATCAAGTAGCGGGGCTCAGGAAAAATAATTAAAATGACTTCTCGAGGTCTAACTGTCCAGATTTTTTTGGAAATTCCTTCACCAATCTAATCCCGTTTGACTTAGGACGCTGATTCGGTTAGTTTTAGATAAATCGTGGAAAGCCTAAAGTCCACTCGAAATCAATGAATTTCATTTTCGATCTGTGAGTTCTAGTCCCTTAAAAAAAATTCTTAGAATCATTTCGGAAAGCTCTAACTTGCCAAATTTGTAGGAAATGTCCTCCGGAATCTAATGCCGTTTGAGTTAGACCGTTAACTTCTTCAGTTATCGAGAAAATCGTTGAAAAAAGGGGAGTTCCCTCCGGATTAATTGCTAAAATTTTCACACAATTCAGTTGGGAAATTTGAAGACTGAGAATATCCAAAGCTACAAATAGTCCCGTCGGTTGTTGAGCCATGTTACAACATGTCCTTGAGAAATTTGATTCATATCCCAAGGTCCCGGCTTCCGTGACATCGAAATTATGAAGGATGACGAACTTTAGAAGGCAGACATTGGTTTTCGTGGGCGAGCTACCGTGCTTCCAAAATTTTCATGATTTACAATCTTGTGACGCTTCCACTAACGTTAGTCGCTCATACCTACTGAAGTGTTTGTCGAATACTCTAAAGCGAGATGGCACAGCCCAAAGGCAAAACTGGACCCTCAGTTCACCCGACGAGTTTTCATGTGCATAAGGTAGTATCATAAAATAATAAACCCACTATTAGGTAGAAAGAGCGAGACTCAGAGGTCCCTCCGCAAATCCAATGGACGAGCCGGCCTTTTCAGTCTTTACCTGTTATTTATAACTTCTCCAACGAATTTAAGCGCAAAATTAAGGAGGAGGGGAAAATAGTTGCTCAATTTTACATCGTTTTCAGCACAATTGCAATCAAAATAATCATTGGAAGGGAAAAATTATTATATATAATATTATTGAATTATATATATGTATAATTAACATGATTGTATGCAAAGATTTGAGCGGATTGTTTTTTTCGCGAGTAAATTTTGATGTTTTTAATTGTAAAGTGTCAGTTAAATGGTCTAATTTACTCTTTCTACGATTTTAATCGTCTCATGCGAAATTAGAAAATTGTCTACGACATAGGATAGTTTATTAGTTCAGTGATGAATTTACGATCGACAATATTGGATCAAATGAATCAGGCTTTCTCATGGAATTAAGCGGACTTTTCTCTCCCAGATACATTGACTTGACCTGGCCTACCTATTTTATCTTGCACCTTTATTGACTGCTCCCGCACCGATGGACTTTTCTCATTGGTTATGGGACCGTTGTCCACCTTCCTAATTTACACGTCATTCCGACGTTTAATACGACCTTCTAGGCTAATTAATCTACGTCACCCCCGAAGTCATACATTTTTTTCTCACGGAGAATAAAATGGGAATGGGCGTCTTCGCGATTAATTTTTTAGTAGGACCTTTTTGTAAGATACTCCTATCATCGACATTGGAAAATCGTTAATGATCTTTATTAAATAAAGGAAAGTAATAGTTTTTATGACAATTTCGAGGAATTAATTACACTATTTAACATTTTGTTCAGTAATATTTGTCTAATTAAGTAAAGAAAATATTGACAATTGGAATACCTTCGGCTCTGAGGTCCTTTTCTCGTTTGTTATTGAAAAATTTAAGATTTAACCAGAAGATCTTATATTTCTCGTTCCGTTTTCCGTTCCGCCCTCCAACATATTTTCCCAAAATTGCATGTTTCGAAAAATTACCATAGGACACCCTGTGGCACATTTTTCCGTAGAATAGCAGATAATAAACCAAAATAAAACCATGGACAGATTTACAATGAGGGCGTTCGGTGTCTCGGAAGGTGGTCGGCGGTAGGAGAGTCAATTCAACTGTCGATGAATTGAAAAGGTGCCCTAGCAGGGACTGATGTTCACAATTTTCCAAATGTTTCTTACAATTATTGATATTTACCTCAACTGGACAATATTTTCCAGGTGAAAGGAAAAATTGATTCAGCTGAATTGATATTTTCCTCGGGTCTTAAATTTTTTTTTCTCTGTTGACTGCAAACGATTAACCGTTGCATCGCCACGAAAATTTCGGAGGAGTTGTAAAAATGGGGAGAAGCATAAATACATAAACCCTTGAGGAAAATAGTCCCCCAGTGGTCCCCGCGCCGTTGACCAAGCGGAAAAAAATAGATAAAAAAAAACGGTGAAAATTTATGTGGCGGTATGGGAGAAGCACGTGAACTGTATGAACGGTGTTGTCGGGTCCCCGAGTGACAATTAGACAAGGTCGAATTTTTGCGTGGTTAACCTTGTTGGTTTGAATTGCGGTGGACTCCCTGGATTTTTCGAGGAAGTTGCGTTAGGCGAGAAAACGGTAGCTACAGGCCCTCAAATGCTGGAAAATTGTTTTCGTTTTCGAAAAAAAAATACCAAGAAGTATAAGAAGAGCCGAAATGAGAGGAAAAAAATTATCAATGTTAATTAATATTTTTTCTTCACTTCAAAGTTATTTTTCTTACCTCTAAGTAAAATCCAAACTTGCTCTGAAAATACAATCTCAAGGATTTGCGTGAAAAAAATGTGGATCCCTAAAAATATTTTTTCCTCTCGTAAATTGGCCGTAAAATTATTAGAAAAAATCTGAGCTATTTTGGGAAAATCATGGAAGATATTGGGAATTATCTCTGCCTCAGTAATCGATTAATCGATTTCAATCGGTGACACACGCTCGTTTTCTTCCCACGCGTAGTTCAGTGCAATCCCCATCCCCCCTCTCCCTGAGAAAAAGTGCATTAAATTCGTTACAGACTATGTACCAAAGAAAATCCGTCGATTTGGGATACTCAACGCGAGTTTATCATTTACAGAAGTTTATTATATTTATATCGAATGGAAATACGTTTTTATGAGATGGGCGGGGGGATTTGGTGGGTATCGAGTTGGTCCGGGGGAGCCAATTGGCCTGTAGATATAGGGTGATTCGCAACGGCTCGACGTTTATGAGGGAAAATTGGTGTCCCACAGGAGATCAAACGGCCGATTAATTTTATGGGTTATACGCGTGTGCCGTGTGTCCTTCTGACGATTGAAATTTATTATTTTTGGATCTGCAGGTTTGTTTTTTGGAGACTCTCAATATCGCGATATATTTGTTCCTCGAACAGCGAAATTGTTTTAAGGATGCGTGATTATTTTTCATGCTAATTTGTGGCGACTTTTACCGATTTCTCATTTATTTTTGGAAACAAGTGGCACAACGCAAATTCCCGCATTTATTATTTTTGGAATAATATTTATTAAATACAATCTGGGTGGGTAAAGCATGTTATAGTTGTCTGACATTTGCCATGGTAATTTTATCGATATGGAATCAAATTGTATACGTCTCAAACTAGAGTGAGTTAGGTTTAGAGAAAATAAATAAAAGGAAAATTTCCATTTGACACAATTATAATTCATTATAATTTCCCCTGAAACCCGGAAAATTTATTAAACTGGCCGAGAAAAATTGTCGAAGGTACCCCCAGCTGCCAGTGGCCGTTGCCCCTTTTTTCTAGGTCAAAAAAAAGGGTTGAAAAAAAGGGAGTCCGTAGAAACCGTTGCGAAAAAACGCTAGAAAAAAAAGAGTTGTCGGGGGTAATATAACCGGGGACTCCAGGGCCTCAAAAGGATTGACGAGAGGCGTTAACTCTATTTACAGAAGTTGTAAAGTTCTCTTGGTAAGAAATTTCCCTCGTTCAGTTGGTTCATAAGATAATTTCCTTGCTAAACCCATGAAAAAAAATTAGCAAAAAATCGGCGATTAGGAGTGCCTCGGGTGAGGCACCCGAGTGTTTAGAGTTTCTCCCAGTGTTTGTTTTCATTCTGAGGCATCCGGGGGTTGCGATTCTCGGGTCGAAGCCCCCAGGAAAAATGTCACCATGGGAGGCTCTTCCACGCTTTCACTATAATCTAAGCCTTAAAGCGCGTTCTTCAAGTCTCCCTTCCGTTCTTCACTCGCCAGTTTTGACTTTTCAATTAGCCACAGCCTCGCCTTCACCCAAATATTGTACCTCAGTTAAATTCGTCATGCAAGTCTTGCCATCTTCAAAGTCTACTTCTCGGGGACAAAAAAATTGGTCGTGAAAATTATCTACACTGATTTTTCGCGGATGTTTTACCTTTCTATCTGCCACCCGGAGCTACTGTAGCAATATTTTGAATTTTTCGGAATCAAGCGGAAAGAAGCTAAGGCAGTAAAGAATTTTAGAGGCCACTGAGGCCAAATTGAACGATTTCATTTATCAATGACTCCCCATTGGCCAATTAAAATTGAATCATTTTTTTACTATTGAAGCTGCAAAAACTACCTTTAATATGAATTAAAAATGATTCAATTTCACTCTACCAATTTTGAGTTATTGCCAATTTAAGGCGTTCAATTTTTTCCCGCTCTCTTCTACCTCAAACTTAAAAAAAAATTGTTAAACATTATAAGTGACAACTTTCCCATTTTATTCACCACTCATTCATTTTTTTACTGCCCAAGTTAACAGGCGATTTATTCTCCCCCAATAAAAACGTATAATCGATCAAAAATTCAGGTAGAATGATAAAAATCTGACTTCTGAAACATAATCATCCGTCTCTTGTAAAAGTTAAACACTAAAAATCCCCGAGGGGAAAAAAATGCATGGAATTTTTTTACGCCTCTGACTCCACAATTTTTTTCCCAAAAGACACTTTACAATTCAACCCTCCAAATGAAAAGACTTTTACGGCAAAAAAAAAATTTGAGAATTTTTGGTCGATTATTTTTTTACGCTACGGCCATTGGGTATTTATGGACGGTAGATTAGTTGTTTTCTGTTTGGGTTTATAGTTGTGAGTTTTTCGAGTCTCGGCGATGGATTTTCGGTTTTTATGCTTTTACGACATGTACGGAGACCCTTTCGGAAAAACTGGAGGCGGATAGAAGCCACTGGTGCCGGTATTGCCCCCAAAAGTGTCGAATTCGACGGAAACAAAATGTTATTAACGTCAGTTTCTTATCAGTATCAGAGGAAAATTTAAACGAATGACTGCTCCCTTTCAGTATAAAAATTTGCAGAGGCAACAGAAATTTGGAAATAAAAAAAAGTGTTTACCTTGGTGAAAGGGTGAGAGGATTTCACTTTACAGAATTCGAAAAGGGGTGGGGGCAAATCACTCCCGTCCGAATGGGATCTAGACAAAGTCAATGCCTAAGGGCCGCGATCAAAATCGCTTGGATCGCATGACGCGTCTGCACGGGAGCGTGAACGAAAGGAATTGAAAGATCAAAATTTCCTGTAATCCTTTCAAAACAATTTTTTTTTAACTCAAGAAGCGTGGGGAGATTTCGCTTCGTAACTAATCCGATCTTGTCCTCGATGATGTCTATCGATCTCGAACACCTCCATTCCGATCGCACTAACTGTTCACCTGCGAGCGTAAACATCAGGGGGTGTTCTCCTGGTCATGAGAGGTCGACATTTCATGAAATTGCGATTTTTTTTGGCGTGAAATCAATAGCTCCCTATCGGGAAGCTAAAGAAATGTCTTTGTAAACGTATCCCCGGAATGAAATATTTATTTAAACAATTTTTTTAATTCCAAGAAAATTCAAATTCAAATCAAGTTAAAAAAAATTTCTTATTTTTAATACAAATTAGAAGCAGACTTCCAATGAATATTTGTATACCTGTTGGCGTTTGTGAACACGCGATACCTTTATCGCACGCAGTACATTGACAATTCTAATACGTTAAAGTCGTTGTACCGTTGGGTAGTTATTATGCGTGTTTTTTAAATCCAGACTCGAGCACTTTAAGCAATAAAAAAATCTGAGAATGTTGTTTCATCCTCCAGCCTTTATCCGAAATAATCTGGCCGCCCTCTCATGTTCTCAGCTATGAAATAGTCATGTCAAGGGGGAATACCCCGGGGAATTGGAAGAGATAAGTTGTGAAACAGGGCAGAATCATCCCCGGAAAAAGGAGGGGGAGAGTTAATTGGGGCTCGGAATACAAGCGTCTCTATAAACCTAATCCCCCCCCCCCCCCTCCGCGCCTTCAGCACTTCTGTCGTTGCCTTTAAACCATTGTAGTTACATCGAACATTTTCTCCCTTTGACAGGAGACGGGTGTTAAACGATGGGCATTAATTCACCCACAAAACCAACATCAATTTTCGAGAAACGATTTATTTTCACCGATTGATTCATCATTTTGAAAAGACTAAAAAAATCAAAAAAGTAAGATAGTAAAAAAAGTAAGTAAGATGTGTTTGACATTAGTAAAACGAAACATATGAAAACATTTTTTCTTCTCAATGAAAAATAAAATCAAGTGAAAAACGAGAGGCAAGAATATTTCCATATATAATATTTATTTTCCAGTCATTCACAATTTTTTATACACACACAGATTAAAAACAAATACTGGACATTTGGTGGCACAATAAATAAAAATACCCCTAATAGTCGATAAGAGAAATTAAAATTTTCTTAAACCTAAACGCTATAGAAAAGCTATCTGAAAGACTGCAAAATGTATACACAATTATCTGTACGTGTTCAATTCCCCTATTTACAGATGTCTTAATCCTAACGCTAACTGGCACTGATGCCTCTTCCGGCCCCGATTGCACAGCCCACAGACTCCCTCCAAGTGTCCTAACACTCCCAATATCTCCCGCTTCTTCAAAATCTCCAACAAGAAACCAAGAGGAATAACTCAAGATTTTACTCAGCATGAGAAAAGATTCAGGACCCATCCTCCAAATATCAGTGCAGAACGCCTGGAGAAAGAACGTACAGAAATGGAGTTTCTGATCCTGAAGCCATTAATTTAAGAGACAATAATTCCTAGACTACGTCTAAATATTCTCTTAAAAATGAAAATAATACAAAAGATATTTCCTAAGTAGAAACAATTGTCGGGAGGCAATTACATACTCGTCCTCAATCTCTTAATGGTCCTGGTACATCAACCCAAGCCAATTCATCATTTGAACCCCTCCCCCCTTAGACAGAGACAATGAAAAATGCCATTGTTTCGGTAATCATGATTAATTTAACCAAAATCTCTGAACCCCTTACACAAATACAATTGATATTGTAAAAAAAATGAAATGCTTAAATGACAAACAGACGTAATAGTCACCAATTGGATAATAATAATGGCATTTTTTTAGAAAGGTTAATTGATTGTGTAATCGATGAGAATTTTTTTAGAATTAAAAACGCGTTCTTTTTTAGCCTCCTTTCGTAAAATTCTGTTATCCAAAAAGAAATACTTTTTGAATGATTTTGTTGCTTTACTTACCGTTCATGGATTTGATAGCTTGAGGGGAAAATTTTCTGTGCCCGTTCCAACTATTTCTGTAAATCCGACATACTCTCATAGAATGACACCAGTTAAATGGTTTTAACTGTAATAGTTCAGTAGATATCATCACAAAACTGAAATTCTGCCCAAAATTGATTGAATGAATTTCTAGATATGCACCTCAAAAGGTGTAATCCCAAAGAAAACATTTCCAGAGTAAAAAAAATGGTTTCTAAACGTGTAAAAGAGCTGGATAAAATTATTAGGACGAATAATATTTTTGCAAAATAATAAACTATGAGAAGAGAAATAAAACGACTTCGAAAAACTGGCAGAAAAATAAAAACTCTCAAAGCCAGAAGGTCAAGTGTCTTTTCTCCGAAAACGACGTATAGATGCCCAACGATACAACCCACAAAAATCAAATAAAGTCGTCATTCTGTTTCCTACCCCTGCTGATGGAGGAATACCTGACACATTTCCAACGACTCCCAATAAATCAACCGACAAATTGGAATATATTAGTTAAATGGACCCGAGAGCAAAATATTAGATCTCTCCCCTATTCATTCCATCTGACAATTATGGATGGCATAAAGATATGAATTGATTGGACAGTTGAAGACGAATTACAAGATCAGCATTACATAAAAAAATTTAATATCTAGCCAAGATACGTTTAATCCTTTTTTGAGAAAGGGCCTCTCTATATACATAGTTACTATTATACAATTATGATGACAAAAAAACGTGTCAGTGCTTTTTTTTATATAGAACATTTGTATATATTTTGATGTATCTATTTAAATAAAAACATAGTTTTAAAAAAAACACTTCACACCTTCTCCGTGATATCGCTTTTGTAAGGTTGAAAAAGCTTGGGTGGTTCGATCTTGGTCTGCACAGGAGTAGCTCCAATGATTCCATGATGATACCCGCCACTCTTACTCTCGAATGCACTTTGAATGCTCTGAATCTGAGCAGGTAGTCCCACGAGATTGAGTCCAACAGGCAGCTTGAGTGGTGATGGTGATGGTGATGCTGTTTTATCCTCAGGCTGAATATGATGATGATGATGAAGTGATCCCGCGCAGTCGCACTCGCTCGAGGCGTCCGAATGAGCTGGACTGAGCTCGGGTACGTGCGCAGGTCTGTAATCGCCACCAGCTCTTGGTGCATTGACTCCCTGAGTAGTGGGCGTGGCGATGAAACCATTGACATTGGGAATGGGCAGATGAAGGGGTGTCTGCAGGGGATGGTGTGGCTGCATAAGATGGGGATGTGGTGGAGGGTAAGCTGGCGACTGGGGATGAGGTCGATGAAGTGATGCACCATTGCCACCGCTGCTGTAAGGATGATATCTGGCTGCAGCGTAGTATGCAGCAGCTGCCGCTGCCGGGTAACTGGGGCTCACTCCCAGATGTCCAGCGGTCACTGGGGCCGAGTGATAAGGCGAAGGTGTCATCACTGCCGTTGCCGCGGCCAGAAGACCCGCTGCTATCGTTGGATCCGTGTACATTGCGTACGGCCAAGCCATCGCCATTCGCTGGCGCTTATCCTTCATTCGGCGATTTTGAAACCAGACCTGAAGCACGAGCAGAACAAAGCTGTTGGTGAGAAACTGGAGTGTACTGAGGCGATTGGTTAAAAAATGAGTCGACAAAAACTATTGGTAATAATTCAATTACACAAAGTAATTGATTGAAAATCCACTCAAACAAAACAATTAATTAAAATTTTAATCAAATAAAACAAGTGGCTAAATATTGAAGTCATCGTCAAGAATTTGAGCCAGATCGAAGATCGATAGCAGTACATTTATAACTCCTGATGTGCCGAAAAAAGGCATCAATGCTAATTGACTCGCTTGACACCTCGGCTTGTGCATATGTAATCAGTGATATGTGTGCATGTTTGCTCAACGGCTGTGAAATCCCACCGACAAAAAAAATATCTTGAAAGTTATAATCGACGATCAAACAAACTACCGCTTCAAACAATCTCTCTCTCTCTCGCTGTTACATTCAGTGAGGAATCATTAATGGAGGGCAATGCTAACCTTGATTGTTGCCTCTGGCAGGTGTAGCTCAGCAGCAAGTTCACACCTTTTGGGACGACTGACGTAATTTTCGCGGTGGAATTCCTTCTCCAGGCGTGACAATTGTTCACGAGTGAAGGCTGTACGATAGCGACGGATGTTTGGATCCATGGACAACGAGGGCTGCGAACACTGCTGCGACTGGTGACTGCTCGGGGATGATGCGTCTGAGGGGACAATAGAAAGACAAATGGTCAGATTTTGTGTGGTTTTTCGTCGACGGCCAGTGCGGGCTCGGAGCCGACGGAAAAAGGACAACTGTGGGAGGTCCTTCTTTGAGGCGCCGCTGGAAGGTATCAACCGAGAGGTCACATTTCGCATTTTTTTTCGGAATGAAACTCCTCAGATGTACATACACTGAGAAAAAATGGAAGTCGTTTGGCTAAAGGGAATGTGTTCAATCGACAATAACTCAGTATCGGCTGGGCGAAATTGAATGATTTTCAATTAATATTAACGCTCGGGCTGTCAGGTTCAATCGGAAAGAAAATTCATTTTACTCGGCGATACCGAGTTATTGTCAATTGAAGACAAGTGGCATTTTCCCCCATTTTCCTCCATAACGTTGCCATTTAAATATTCTTCGTGGGAAAATTTGAATAAGAATTTTTTTATAATGCGCCAGAATTATATTTTTAATCTCCGTGTGCCTCGATAATTTTAAGGAAATTTTTGCCATCCGCTATTGCTAATTTTGTACCTGCTGCCCCGGAGAATGGCAAAGTAATAAAGTCTAGGGAGGGGAGCGGAGGGGAGGGGAGGGGTCAAGATGTAGTAAAGTAAATCCCTTATTATTGACCGGCAATAAATCCAGAAGGACATTGAAATTGTCGGTAACAAGCGGCGACCCGGTCTTAGTCTTCCCGAATGAGACTCGGGTTCAATTTGTCAACGGCCCCAGTGCAGAATGTTTATGTTAAAACATTAATAAAAATATGACTGAATTTATTTGATGATTTGCCGATGCGGGAAATCTCACCTTTTTCTGGAGTTTTTGGAATTATACTTCCGATTTGTGGACTGTGTGGGGGACTCAGCTGATACTGAGGGGGCACAAGATCTACGACAATAGTCTCTTGATCTCTCCTATTCCTCTGATCGTCCTCGAACGTTCTCCCCTGGTATCCCTGCATCTTCATTGGCACACCTCGATAAATATTAATAACTCAACAGATATTTATTGTTTTTTAACACCACTTGGAGGAGTTAATCACTACTGGAAATCGTTTGTGACACTGAAAAATCCTGGATATGGTGGATCCTCGTTCACTTGGCAAGTGCGACTGAACATCCCACAATGAGGTGCAGGGATTTTATACGGTGGTTGATGGGAAGGGGAAGCTCGCTTGGGGTGTGCAGAGCCTCATTGGGTAGTGGTGACCCTCGGCTACTCCCACCCGAGGAGTGACGCCTTTTCTGGGGCTCTCTCTGGCTTCTCCTCTCGCCCTCAAATCCTCTCTCTCTCTCTCTTTCTCTTTTTCTCTCCTCAGTTTCCCTGATTTCTAGTTTTTTTATGGGGAAGAAATTGAAGAGAAAATGCACAACGGACTGATTATCCCCGATTATTCGAACCCGTAAATTTTCAGCAGGTGGGGGAAGTAGTGGAATTTCACGAGTGAAAATTGAATTATGTAGGGAATTAAAATCCTCAATCCAGAACCAATTGCCCAATATTTTATAACGTTTTTTGGTAAAGTAGGAAAAAGGGGGACAAAATGGAAAATCTTCAGTTGAAATTTAATAATTTTCAAGAACATAATTTATAAACTACTTCCTGAGGGCATGATACGGTCATAATGGCAACCAATTAATTGACAAACCAGATTTAAATTTAACGTGCCAACGTTATAAATACGCCATAAAAATTAATTATTTTCCGGCTGTCCTGAAGAACCCACGGATTTCAAAGTAAATGGGTTTAATAAATGAATAATGAGATGAAGAATAAGGACGACTTAATGTCGACAACAGGTGGACAAGAGCAAGCATGAATCAGAAAGATATGGGGGAAAAAATGCATAATAATGGAATGCAATTAGGAAATTGGAGATTCATTACAACATTAAAGCTCCAGTTTTCAGCTTCGATATGAAAAAAAGAATGATTAAATTGCCCTCTGCCTATGTAGACCTATTGACCATTACAATACTCCTATTTTGCCCCACCTGCCCCTACTGAGTGGCTTTATGTCTCAGTTACTGGAAATATCATTTATAAGGGGCATTTTCCCGGAAAATCCCTTCGAGAAATCGTAAAAATTTACACATCAGAGTGACTCACGTCAATCGTCATAGCAAATTGTCAAGGAATTGGGCTTTATGATAGTAAATTAACTTTTATATTATACCATATTAGTGGGAAGATAGACATTTGGTTTGACTTTTGGATGGCCTGCACACAGAGGCAATGAAGCGAGGGAAACAAAAGTTTTCTCGGTCGGTCCCTGTTGCCATTGAAATATTTGACTCTAGTTTTGGGGCGGTACCAATGGTAAAACCAAAACTGGAGCAACGGTACCGGGGACCCTCATTATAATTCATATCACTTGAAAGTACGAATAAGTTTTATTGGTATATTCTTATTGTGGACGCATGGAAAATTGACCATTTTTGGGATCAGCTGTTTTTCCTGCTACGTCGGCACTTCATTATTTGCTCGATTTTTACGGCTGAATTTTTCCGGGGTGAGTTATGGCTTCTCAGGTCAAGTATTCCCGTACTTAGTACCTCCTCAGCGGCCACGAATTAATGCAGATAATCAGTAAATAACGTTTAATATATTTTTTTTGGTTTAGCCTTTTTTTTTTCGAAAGGCAGATTGTGGGAGTGAACGAGAAATTGATAGATTTGACGTAAAAAATTAGCTCAGAATTCATGTACTGACCTGGAACAAAGGACGCCTAAAAATGCTCCTCGGGGGCTCGTAAAAACATCTAAAATGGAACAAAATTTAGAAAATATTTTTACAACGACCCTAAAATATGCTCCAATTTTATGAAGTCGACAAAGTTATTTTCTTTCTATTATTTACTGTATTGAGTGTTTTTCGAGGCGGCTTTTTCGGTGCAACCTTCGAATTTTGTGATAAGAGAGGAATATTTATGCCCCTGCGGAGGTAATTTGTTTGTATAACATGTATTTTCGGAGAAATTTACCCCTAATTTGGGGAGAAAAATATTCAAACATTAACGAAAATCTCAATATTCTCATGGACAACAACTCCAACAATGCGAAGATAACGTTAAAACCAGTAGAAATAATGAACTGAAATTGTACTGGACGTAATCCGGACTATATACTAATGCTACTAATGCCTGGTCATTAAAATTTCCAACCATCGAATAAAAACCCACTACACGATAATCCCTTGGGCCCTGAGATAATAGAGACGAAGACTTTAATAGCGCCATAAAATGGCTCAAATTTTTCGTTAATCCCCGAAAATCCAAAAGGGTTGAAAAAAAAAGGTAATACAGGCCCATCAATAAACAGGAGAAAACCATGTCCACGAGCCAATAAAAGGATTTTTAATCCCTCGTTTACTGAAAAGCGTGTCTCAATAAACTTTATAATGGGTCCTTGAGACTTTCGAGGGACTCTTGTGAGGGTGAGTTACCCCTTTTTTTTGCTCCAGCCGTTTCTTGACCATTTGCCTTTTTTTTTGGTTAGAGAAAATATTCTTGACCCTTTTTTTTCCTCCGAGAGAGAGGCCCCGCCATGGAGAACGCTGAGGCACTTTCTCGTGCCCTAAGAACCCCATAAAAAAGGGGTAAGGGCCCAATAAAACTGCCCAAATATTTTCCTCTACGAAAATAAATGGCTTTATGCCAGTGGTCTACGAGATTTCTCTCGCATGTGGCGAACAAATAGACAGGGGGAAATTGTAAACACTAGTCTTTATAAAGAGTTAGAAATTAATTGAATTACCCAAATTCTGTAATAATCTTCATGCATTTTAGGGATATCTTGATTATCATTGTGTTGAGATTATCAACTCATGTACACAATTTAAATTAAGAAAAACAAATTAATTCGAAAAATGCAACGAAAAAATTAAAATTCATGAATGTACAAATGAAAATCTTTTTATTTCGACAATTGTAATTTTTTTTTTAATATTCATTCTTAGTTATTTTCTTTTGTTTATTTATGCTTATAACAAAAAATCATCGATATAATTGAATAAGCTGTTGGGTAGGAGGGAAGCCTAATGGGTTAACTAAAGATCTCAAAATATTTACAGAAATATAGAAAATCCTGGTGTAGTCGACCCAAGGGTAGGCTGGATAATCTTTCTCACTTACAAAATAAATCCTTCCGCCCGGGGGATAAGATAATATTGACGAGTTTGTAGCAGCCGCTGCGATTTCATTATTAAATTCAATTTGTGAATAATCATCACTGCAATGTTACCTTCGGGCCTCTAATCACCAGTCGCATTTCAAGGCTTTGTCCCATCCGTCGTTTATTTTCTTGAAAAAAAAACATGTAACGTTTGTTATTTTTCTTTTGAAATAATAATTAAATTGTAAAATTTCTCTGAAGAATTATTTCAATTGTGTTTTTTGATGCGCTGAACCCCTGGGAGGAGATGAAATGTGGCCGATGGTGGGCCGATGTTCGTCGACCCCTGGCCGAATGTCGGGCACTCGTCAACCGCTACCGGAGAGTCCCCTGCGTCGGTAAATGATGAACAATTTGGTCATTTCAAGGGAAATAATCCAGGGATTACAGGCTGAAATGGTTTGAAATACTGTCATAGTCTCAAATGCCCGCGTATTTATATTGCTCGTAAATGGTGTCCGGCAGACGTGTTGATGGGGTAGAACGGATTAGGAGAGTGGTTGGAATCAATGAATTGAAAGAAAACATGCAGTGGTTCATGACCAAGGGGGGAGGTGGCATGTCGTTCATACCTAGACCGTAATTAACGACGTATGACAATGGTCCAGTCTACCTCTTTCTCTCTCCTCCCATACTGGGCGGCAGTTTTATTGCGCGAAAATATCGATCGAGGACTCCAAAAACCCTACGTTTTCAGTTCCACGTAAACTGGAGGATTCATCGAAATAGGGACAATATGAGAATTTTTACGGTCGGCTGTTCTGACTGCGCATGCAATGATCTCATTATTAATTGTATCGATTATTGGTGAATCGTTAGGACACATATTTTTAGACTGCAAATTTGCCGACTTAAAATTAATTAATAAATTTGAGAACTTGAGAGAGAAGTTTGAGTCCCTTTAAGAAAGACTCTCAACCACAAAAACTCAATTTTCTGCACTCTTGAGGCGGCTGGATTGAAAAATTAAGAGAGATGATTTTCAATTACCCCCAAATTCAATAACTTTTATGGGACATATTTGAAAGTCAATTTTTTCCCTGAATTTATCGCTCCAGTGAATTAAGTGTACGTCGTAGCGAATACATTTCGCAGAGCCGAGGGAAATAATTGATCGCTCAATGGAGGTGAGGGTGGATGCGGTTGCAATGATGTCGCTGATTAAACTGCTTGATTAACCGGATAATCAACTCGCCAGTGGCTCAATGTATATTTCACATTTGGGGAAAGGCCTTTACGGCAAATCAATACTCAGTGAATCCCGCAGAGTCAGTTTACGGCCGGCGAAAACCGATGGTAATCCCAACCAATTTCCCAAAAACTACGAATAATCGTCGGAAAACTTTATTAGATTTTTTTAATTCTCATTTTCGGTGGATTCAATAAGCGTTTTAATTTATGAAAAATGGTAACATAGTTTTAGGAAATTAATTACGATTAAAAAATTAAATTTCACAATTGCTTTATCGAGTGGAACAAAATCGACAAATTGTTTACTCCTATTGGAAAATGATCGTCCGGCAAATTTTCGCAGCACATTCGATGATTTATTAACAAGAATGAATGCAACGAAAAAATCAGTTTTCAGAAATTAACGAATATTAAAGTAATATGTAATTTAAAAGTAATAAAGAAATTCATTTGAAGAAAGCTAATACATATACTGATAGTGTCCCTTGGCAATTGAGAACATAAAGCGACGATAATTAGAAAAAATTACGAAATCACCTCTACCTCTCGCCTCATGATGACTCATTACTCGCTCAACGTCAATCCTCAAAAACCATAAAAACCAGGGGGTGGAGCTTTTCCGAAAAGAGCCCCCCCGGTTAGAATTACAATTCAATACTGCGAATTAACCGGCAAACTCAGGTAAAAAAAAATGATAATGAGGGCAGGATATGCCTCCAAACGGTCGAAATATTCCTGAGTCATTATAAAAGTCGGCCCGAACACTGATCGTAACAATTGTCTTCACAAATCAGATTATCCCGTTTGTTGGCCTACGGTCCCTGTCCCATATACAGTCGTAAAAATAATTTTACTCCTCCCACCTTGCCCTCTCCCCCTCTGCAAACTACACCCCAAGAATACGTTCCCAGAGATAGTCACTAAAAGTTAAACAGTTTAACAATATTCACAGCCATTAGTATACGAGAACAATAGACCCGATCCTTTAGCTAAATTCTCAACCGGATTAACCCCGTAATGATGATTGTCGGACTACAATAACATAACGGTTAGGGTACGTCTGGAAAATTTTGACTTTTGGAAAATTCTCCACCCAACATTCGTCGACCGCCTCGTACCTCTCGCATAAATTACAAATTACCTTGGCAAATGAAAGGGACTTGCCTCCTCCGCCGTCCCTCCTCCACTACTTTCTGGTCATCCTTAGTTGTTCGGAGTTCCTGGGAATTGTGACCGTTACCGAGAAGACAACTGGTGTCTCCTAGGCATCTGGCATTAATGCCGTTATTATTATTAACAATTGAGTACTTGAATAGGTTTTATAATAATTAAGTCATGGAAGACCAAAAGTTTTCTTCTGTTACAACTTCGCAAACCTCTTAAACTCCCCATCTCTTCATTTAGATAATGATTGAGATAATTGATCCATTGAACGAACTAAAAGATACCAATTTTTGTTTTTCAAAAATTTCTCATAAATGTTAACATTAAATTTTCATTTTCTAATCAATACATGATTAATCAAGTTGAAATTATTTAACAAATTTTTTTTACTCCTCCTAAAGATAAGGAAAGCAACAATTATACATAGAAAACCTCGTTTCCACGTGAAGAATTCAATGTCTCTTTCTTTGCAATTTAAGTTGAATCTAAATATTTTAAAATTCTCACAACAAATTTCTGTTTCAATTACTTTTATTTATTCAATAGAAATGAATAAATAAGAATAATATTCCGTGCGGTAAAATTTGTCCACTGCTCAATAGAAGTTATGCACATGTGTACATAATTGTAGTTGAATAAAAAGACAAAATTAATTTAATTGTTTTGAAAAATTCTCTTCGTCAGATTCACACGTTTATCAATTAATTCTGTGCATTGACCATTGCGGCCTCGCGACGAAGGCGAAAAAATGACCGCGACCTTATGTTTATACATTTATTGCAAAGGATATTGCAGCCAGAGAGTTAGTGTATGGTGCAATATTCTCATAAAGCCATTAGAGTTTACTTGCCTCAGTGGAGGGGACGGAGGTTAAGAGGTTTCAAGACTCGTTAACTACCCGGCCACTCTTTGACAATGCATCTTTGAAAATTTTGGGCAATAGTTGATGTCCATATTTCGCCCGAGGCCCCAAAAGTAATTTTACTGCTGCTGAAAATTCCGCAATTTCTACGCAACTTCAAGGACATGGAATTTTCAACGGCTATTTCTTACCTTCTGGCGTCCGGATGTTCGGCATTGGCCACAGTATTTAACTTTTGAACTCCCGATATCTGGAAAAATATAAAAAAAAATTATGGTAAATGATTTAAATTAATTAATCAAAAAACAAAACTTATCAATCTCTCTAAATTTTTAATATCGCAACGGAATTTTTAGTTCATTATTTATTTATTCATTTATTTTGGTAATGGATTGCGATGTGTAAATTAACGCTGTCCACATAACCTTCATTAATTAATTAATTCTGTAATGACTGTTCCCAAAAAAAGAATTAAAATATTATTCGTTTGTTCATTAAACCCGGAATGTACATTTAAAACGATGAAATCATCTCAGAATGATCTCATAAAGCGGGTGAGGGATGAAAAAAATTTGGTGAAGCGCCGGAAACGGGCTCAACTGCTGCAGGAAGAAATCCTCGATAGTCTTAAGTGGAGCTCTTAATTTTTTGTGCCCCCATCGAATCCCCAAAATGCATAACACGAGAAGTGTCTTTACAGATGCAATGAAGCTCTGATCAGCGGGAGTTTTTTTTTTCCGATGCTCAACTGGTAGAAAAAAAACGACTTTATGATGGGCCCCTGATCGATGAGATATTGGAGACATGTGTTACGCTGAAATGCTTGAGATTTTGACCTCTGAGATAGAGAATTTATTTGAAAACAGAAGCCTAATTCAAGTGTTTGCGCCTGTTAACGCCTAATTCACACGAATTTGGTGAGGAGGGGAAGGGGGCTTTGAATATTTTTGGAAGTTTTGAAAGGTGTTGGAGAGCCGGTGGAGATGAAACGATTTCTCATGAGTAAACAATGGTTCTCAGAGAGATGATAAAAAATTGAAGATTTTGACGTGAGAAAAAAGCCAATAAATCGCGAAAATATCACTTTTGCTTCCCAATGAAAGCTTTGTAATCAGTCAAATTTTAGTTTTTGATTTTTCATTTTATGTTAACCCTGTGTGATGCGACGCGTCCGAAAATGCAATTTTTGGATTGTGGCCGAACATATGGACGTATGTGTGTGTGTTCGTATGAAATTTTTTCTGCGATTTTCGTCAACTGCTCGGCAATGAATCGATGAAATTGAATGTTTTTTTATTGAATGTAGATATTGATGGGCCCTAACCAAAAATTTCTTTCTTATTTCATCTTCTTCCAAATTGGGGAAGCCTGTTTTCGGACTGTTTAAATAAATTAGTTTGAAAAAAAAAATAGTTTCAATTGTGTATTTCTGAATGTAATGATGTTGACGCCGTTGGCGCCCCTAATAATCAAAATATCGACGGAAAATTGCCATTCAATAAATTCCGAATGAAAGTGCCTGGCAAGAGGGCCTGTTCCAGAGCTTCCGATAATGTCGGCAAGATCGTAAAGCCCGGATCTTCACAGGGTGCACACACAGATCTCAAGCACCATCATCCAAGTGGAAACCACTCAACGCTTCATAAGTATGCTAACCGGTGCGACACAAATGTCCACATTTCAAGTGTTGCCATTTTGCTAGCATCATCCCCACACCCCAGATGTCCTGCTCCCATCCATTAATTCTCCAGGGCAAAAATCCACCAAGTACTCCACTGAGAAAAAATAATAATTCTTTCATCACGCTGTGTTGGAAAAGTAACTTTTCATTGAGATGAAAAATATTGTTCGTAACACGGGAAAAAAGTGGTTTTTGACTCCTGGGATTATATCACTCGCCTTCGGCTCGTGACATAAACCTCCCACTCGCCAAAAACCATTTTTTTTCACTTGTTACGAAATATACTATTTCAATCAACTATTCAACTTCGGGTATGAATTCAAAGCCATGATTTTTTTCCGTAAGTAAATTAGCGTTAGCTCTTTTTAAAAAAAAATGTTTATTTAGACCGATTTTAACAATTTCGGGTTCTAACTCAGGCACATTATTTTCGGTTAAACAAACAGTAGAGACGGAATTACGTGTTACTATATTTTATGGGCGGAGTAGCCGTGCTCGTAATTATTATTAGATGGTATCTAGTTTATACACTATATTATTAAATATTATTTAAGGGTTATAGTTCACAGCCTCGAGGCAAGTCTTGTTCACGTAAAATTTAGATAAAAGTGAACAAATTGTCAGTAAAAACTAGTAACTGATATTTTTTTCGCAGCGTCCACGGAGAGAAATACTGAATGAAAACATTTTGTTTAATAGTTTTAGTCGTACTTCTTATCTAAATCCCGACACTTTTCCAGCCGGTTCCGTAATTTTTATCTGAATTACTGGAAAAATGACGACGCCGTTACCTAAATTTTCTCATTCGATTTGGCAATCGACAAACAAACAGTGACTTAATTCCGTTACTTTCTCTGAAAATTCTTCTTCATGGATCGATACCATTTCCCGGCCGTCGTTCCACGAGGAACAATCGGCCCTCGTATTCCATAGAGCGAGTTCGCAAAATTTAATATCTCCAATTTAGCCCGATCATACCGTAATTTAATCAAGTAACTACACCGGCTTCGAAATTTCCAACAGTTAACTCGATTATAAACTTCACCCGGAACATTATCAACGCTTCCCCTCCTCTTTATACGGAGTATCAGGGTCTTATAATGGAAGCAATGAGCGAGGCACCTCGACTTACGACTCTAGTTTATAACTCACAATTTTTTTTAATCAGGAGAACGCATTTAAATTTAATGAAAATTTTTTACTGGGACTTGTGGCTTTTTAAGGAATAAACAACAATTTATTTATGAATAATTCTGTAGTTCTATAATATTTGATTGGCATTTGCAATAATTTATTATCATAAAAAATAGTTTTTGTTAAATTTGAATTCCATTCTTATGATTATTTTTATTTAATGGCATTTTTTAAAAATTCTTCCACTCAATTTTTTAAATGTTTATTACTAATTAATTAGTTTGAACAAAAAAAACTGAGAAATTTGATTTATAGACAGGACCAGAAACAGTTTACACCGGAGATACCTTTTGTAGCCGGCTGTACCTCGACTGTAGCGATTCGCGTTTCCGAGCTGTGTAGAGGATGCCATATAACGCAAGGGAGGCGAGGTAGGTGGCAATAAGGCGCTGGCTACCGCGCTGTTACGAGCCCTGATCTAGCTTGAGTTCCGTATATACCCAAGCGGCCGCCACTTCACCTCCCTCCCTCACACTATCTCTTTCCCTCTTGGCTTCAACATTTTATTCGGCAAATTGTCTTTAAATATTACCCACGCAAAGTTGGGATGCATTACGCAGAACAAGTCCAGAGAGTAACGAGCGATTCACAAATATTGCGAATGGAGATTACCTTAATTATATTAAATTCCAAATGCAACTAATTCTTTGATTAAAAAAACTGTCGAAGATAAATTGAGCCCGGAGAAACTAATGGGTGCAAGAACTAGCCCAACCCAGGGAGGAAAAGTCCACCCTGACGATGGAAACAAGGCTGGAACTAGATATGACATCATGGCCGGATAACCCAACCTTGAATCAAGCTTCTTTCCCCTGTTGAATCGTATATTGATTCAAGCACGGGTCATCAATGCGTAATCAAGCCTTGGTTTAAGGTGGAACAGCATGGCTGCCCAAGACTAAGATATCCAAGATAGAACAAGACCTCGTTCCATCGTCAAATTAATGACTGATTCAATAGGAGGAGCAATGTTCCATCGAGGTCCTTCTATCATGTTTCAAACTTGATTCATTGAACGGGATGAAAAACATACCAAATAATTTTTTTCAAAAATTTCTCATCAATTTTAACGTTCAATTTTCATTTCCTAATCAGTACATGATCAATCAAATTGAAATAATTTAATTTTCGAAAAAAATTGTTAAATTGTTAAATTGTTCATCTTGTTAAATAATTTCTCTCCTTCTAAAGATAGAAAAACCGACGATTATACGTAGAAAACATTGTCTCCACGTGAAGAATCCAGAATCTTTTGTCTCCTTATTTGCAATTTAAATTGAATCTAAATATGGTAAATGTCTAGAAAGACCCTCCCACCTCCGATTTTCCTGAAATTTTGTGGAGGTCTCAATTAGGTGGTCCTAATCACTCTCCAAAAAACCTTAGGTGTCGGAAACGATTTGTTCAGGAGTTATGCGCATCTAAAGGACCCAAAAATCGCTCGTGTATCACCGCTCTTTGCGTTACCCGGGACCAACCACGTGGAGGTGGCGGTGCTCTGGTCCCACGACAACACATTTTAACATGTATTTTAAGACAAGGAC
>JAPYZN010000794.1:0-24834 GCA_030522865.1 Psyttalia lounsburyi
TGTAATATGAATAAACATCGATTATTTTCATGAATCGATAAAAAAACAATCGATTATCGAATCTCGTCGACCGATACGATAATACCGCATCAGCTCCTTGAGTATAATAGGATTAAATAATTTAATGAATTATCTGGTGGATGGAGTAGTTCTCTCTTCCTCTTTATGTCAATAAAAATAGAGTAAACCGTTTGAAATTCCCCCAACAATCCCGGAAAATCTGCAACCCACTGGCCACCCGTCAATTTCCGCATCAGATCCAATCTCTTCCGCTAACAAAATAACCCACACACCACATGATACCTGAAGCATACGCCAACCGGTCATAAAATTCAAATTATCCCATCAATAGGGCGGAGCGATAGCAATCGCAGCATTCGCGACGACGAGGTTGCAGAAGCCCCGCCTGTGGAGCGAATCCGTAATCGATCAGATAATTGAGGATGGCGATAGGTACTTCTGCGATTCCTACAGGGATATCAAGACCCCCAATCGCCGGACACTCACGGTTCTCGAGCTCAAGAAGTCCCTGGTCATCCAGCGGAGCCACCAAGCCCTCGTGAACATCGAGGACGGGGCGTACGCCGGGAGTTTTCGCTCGGCTAAGCCGACGGAGATGCACTTGGTCAAGGCCCTCGAGCTCTTCTTCGGGAGTTACGATGCCGCAGTCCTCGTCTCACCGGTCCTCAGTATCTCCATCTGGAGAGATGGCAGGGGTTTCAATATCTTCGATGGTCAGCCGAGGAACAAGAATCTGATGCCCGATGATGAGGGCTCCGCTAAATTGATCACACTTCAGGATCTGACTGGGGTGTTCTTTGTGATTCTAGAGAGGAGTAATGTCAGGAATGAATATTTCGTTCTTTATCCCATTGGCGTTCGCACGATCGTCAGGCTCACAGGGAATGAGGATGAAGGTAAGGGAGAGCACCCGATGCATAATCGGAAGGTCACGGGTTCAAATCCCGGTCTGGACTATCCATTTTTTTCAGTAAAAATTTCTTGTAAATTTTATATTGAGAATAATCCTGGATCCTATCCTACCTATTCCAATGTGGAACGCTTTATAAAATTCCCGTCTTTGATGTTTGAAAAAATGCACCCCTGGCGGACCAGTCGATTGGGATTCGATCGACTGTCGATTGCAGAATCGACTGTCGATTGCAGAATCGACCGTCGATTGCAGAATCGACTTGTTCAGTTTCTCGATTAACATTCGAGGGGATTTCGATTGGAATTTCAGTCTATAGAATCGGACATAAATCGACCACGTACCGAGTCGATTAAGGGAATTTCGATCACGGAAGATCTCTTGCAATCAGAGGAGGCCCAATTCAAGTGTTCGATCCTTTTAATGACAATGGGAATACTATTCTAAAACAATAAATGAAGTGATTGATTGACGGTCGATTGACTTGAGGGAAAGAGACAATCGAGACTCAATCGACTGGAGGATCAGTCGATTGTCTTAATTAGAATGGGAAAACTATTCTAAAACGATAAATTGGTCGATTGAAGGTCGATTGACTTGAGGAAAGAGGTCAATCAACCTCCAATCAACCAATTTATTTATCGTTTTACAATAGTTTTTACATTTTTAATAAGATAATCGACTGACCCTCTAGTCGATTGTATCTCGATTGCTTTCTCTCTCCAAGTCAATCGACCCGCAATCGATCAGTAGTTCAGGAGTATCAGAATAGTTTTCCCATTCTAATTAAGAGAATCGACTCACCCTCTAGTGGATTGAGTCTCGATTGTCCTCTTCCCTCAAGGCAATCGACTTTCAATCGACCAATTTATTTATCGTTTTAGAATAGTTTTCTCATTCTAATGAAGAGAATCGACTGATCCTCCAGTTGATCCTATTTCGATTGTCCTCCTCCCTCAAGTCAATCGACCAATTTACTTGTCGGTTTAGAATAGTTGTTACGTTTTTGATAAGAGAATCGAACGACACTCCAGTCGATTGTGCCGTCTCCCGGAGGAGAAACTCCCAAAGGAGTTTCCCGATTGTGATAGAGAGAATCGACTGATCCTCCAGTCGATTGTGAATAGTTTTCCCATATTTAATTAGAGAATCAACTGACCCTCCAGTCGATTGAGTCTCGATTCTATCGACTGAAATTCAAATCGAAAACCACTCGAATGCTAATCGACAAACTGAGCAAGTCGATTCTGCAAGGGACTTGTGAAAGATGAGATTAAAAAACATCCAATCTCATCAACCTACTTCTTCCAGATGTCGAAAGATTTGCGGAACCACCCCAAAGACGTCCCAGTGGCTATATAATCCAGGGAAAGTACCGCGCGGTCGTTCGAGGCTCCATCCACCTAAACCATCCCAGCATCCCCCCAGACCTGCAAGGTCGTACACACCTGATAATCGCAATAGCAGCCCTGGTGTACTCCCGGTTAATTCCCGCCGCCAAGTGGAGCACTCCGATGCTGGACCTCCTCATCAACCAATCTCACATCTACCTGGTTGATCTCGTCAGGGTACTGGACAAAAAATTCGACGCCAGCTTCTCACTGACCATTGCAGACCTTCTCGGTGATTTTTTCTTCGGTGTCTACGGAGCAAAAGTGAAAGTCTTGGAAAATGTGGTGCCCGGCCAAGCGAAAAAGGGGAAGACGACCATAGACTCGGGACTCCGTGACTTCTTCAAGGGCAACAACTTGGGAATTCTCGAGGTGAAGAGAACGTTCTTCGCCATCTGGAAGGACGCCGGGAAGTTCTACTTCTTGGACCCCTTCGGCTGCGATGCGGAGGGATTTAGGGTAGACGTGAACGATCCGGAAGAGCTGATCCGATATCAGTCGGCGACTGCCTGCGTGACGATGAATAGTTCCATCAACGAACTGATGGAGGTGATCCTGGAGAACACTGGGAACACCGAAAAAGATCCGTTCTTCTTGCACGGGGTTCAGGTGCTATATGTGAAGACCCACTCGTCTGTCGATGCGCCCGGTGGGACTGTTCTTTTTAGAGAAAAGAACACGAACAGAAGACCTCTTCCACCTGTACCACCACGAGAAGTCTCCGATCATTGCGTGATTAAGCCGGATATGGTTCCTAGGCCCCGACCCGATGACGAGAGAGTCAAAAACATCGAGAGTCAGTTTCCAGAGCCGATGGCTAACGTAGAAGACTTCATGAAGACGAATGAGGAATTGACGGACTGCGAAGACTTCAGGGATATTAACTTCTACAATATAGTGAACCCTAGAAGAATTATTCTCCAGGCCTCGAAGAACTGCTTGTCTGCGGAATTTGCCGACACCTCCCGTGGTCGCCAGGGTTTGGCAACTGCTCTGGCGGTGATGTCATTCGCGAAAATCAAGCCACCATCGAAATGGAGGAGTCTCGACTTGGACAATCTGCTCGCAGCTGGAGAAAAAGCCCACAATGATCTGGTTGATTGGATCCAGAAGGGAAGTCCAAAACTGAAGGACGAGTCCGAGGATGTCGATGATGAGGACGAAGAGGATGAGGAGGATGAAGAAGATGAAGCGGAGGAGGATGACGACGAGCAAGAGGAAGATGAAGGTGAACCCAAAAAATCTTTGGGCAGGTCTCCCAGTCACATAGACGTCTCGATGCTCCCGCCTCGAATGAAGTTTGGGGATCACGACACGAAGTTCTCGAGCAGAATGTCCGTTTCTGAAGGGGATGCTGACCCTATGGTGAATCTGGGTGAAGCCCTTGACCGATACTTCATGAAATACAACGAACTAATACTGGAGAACAAGCGATTGATGTACCCAGTCTGGAGATCGAACGGCAACTACTTCATCTTCAATCCTTACGGAGGTGATGCGGAGGGCTGGAGACTGAAGGGACATCCGGGGAGTCTCATTGTGACCGACTGTATGAATGAACTGGTTGATCTACTTCACGGGATCCTCGAGTTCAATGACCGGAAGTTCTTTATACACTTCATCCATATCGAGTCAGTGGGTCCTGGGGACAAATACAAATCTCCGATTGACATAGAGCTT
Organism: Psyttalia lounsburyi; assembly: GCA_030522865.1. Classification (NCBI taxonomy): domain Eukaryota; kingdom Metazoa; phylum Arthropoda; class Insecta; order Hymenoptera; family Braconidae; genus Psyttalia; species Psyttalia lounsburyi. The sequence continues at coordinate 4,003 of JAPYZN010000794.1, forward strand.
CCTCAGGATGACGTCGAGAAGTATCAAATTGCGTTTCTTCCTCTGACTGACGCGGATGTAGCGGCGCTCAAGCCAGAGCCGAAGGAAACTGCAGTGGATGCTGATGACGAGGAGGCAGAAGAGGAGGAAGAGGATGAGGTGGAGGAGGAAGAGGAAGAGGAGGATGAGGAAGCCGATGAGGCTGGAGAAGAAGGTGAAGAGGGTGAGGAAATACTGGAGGAAGCTCTCGAAGAAGCTCCTCTGGTGGACCCCCTCATGGAAGTACCCGAACAGGATCGGCCGGACGCACCTGAGCAGCTCAATCTGTTCCTTCTAACGACAAACGTCAAGTTAGAGGATGAAGAAGTTGATCAAAATACAAGGGAAGCCCTAGAGTACGAGCGCCTGAAGTATAATCACCCACCGCCTTACGTTCTACCCCCCAAGAGGATCCTCGCAATGCTCTTAGCAGCTAAGAAAGCCACCAAGTCTATTCCCTCACTCATTTCCTGCTTCTCTATCGATTCCAGATTAGCTGTTAAAACCGACCTACCACCTGTTGACACTATCGTCCCGGTAATTGAATCTCCATCAACCGAGAATAATTCAAAATTAATTAAACTACCACCGAAGAAGTACCTCTACTCCAGAATTCCGCCGATTGGTTTCACTCCACTTAGAGCCATCAATGAAAAATTCATTCACGATGGAAGAGTAGATGAGAAAATAGAGGATGAGTGTCGGGATAAAAAATTAAAAGCAACAGCGTCGGAGGGTTTCTACTTCACTGAAGTGCCAGGGGGCGTCAGAATTATTCCATCAATTATTCCCCTTGGACCGGTGATAATAACACCCAAACCTACATTTAAAGTCAAGCCTTGTGCTGGTGCAGACAAGAGACAGTGTCGATTATCAGAGGTGGAAAGGGAAAATTTGAATTTAGAAAAAATTGCTTGTTATACTGAGGATATCCTGTTCGATATGATATTTCCAATGTTGAAGTTTAGTGAACAGGTAAGAACATGAATACTCTTCATTATTTTCTAATTCATTTTATATCTTTTGGGGAATAGATCAGCAATAGAAAAAGTTTCATCAATTCTTTGTACAGAACCTCATTGACTTTCTATTTCCAGCTTGAGAAAGATGAATCTGAAGGAGAAAAAGAAGAATCTGACGAGGAATGGGAAGACACTATAGACTTCCACGACGCTCCTCCTGAAACTTCCTCTCAAGAAGAGCCTCAAAAAATAGCCGATGCTCCTGAAGAAGTCCAAACCGTCTCACAAACGATCGGTCCTCAATATGTTAACGAATCTCTCTCCATCCTGCCTGCAAACAGTCATTTGGGAATCCCCGAAACCCTCGACGACCACCACCTAAACGCGTCCTACTTGGCGGCCATCTTGTGCATCCTCGCGAAGATAAAAATGGACGTCAATGACTTCCCCAGTACCCTGTTGGACGAGATTATCCTCCTCTCAGAGAAGATGCACGCGAAGACTGGCAGTCTACGCTACAAACTCTCCCGCATCTTCCGGAACATTGAGTTCCTAGGAATAAAATTCAACGTCATCCTGAAACAAACCGCTTATGCAGATCCTGAGAACTTCGAAAACGATGAATTACCGAGGAGACTTGGAGCGTACCTTACCAGCCACTCCACAGGGATATTGCTCTGCAGCAGCGGATCGTTCGCGTTTTGGTATGCGAATGATAATTACTACCTGTTCGATCCTTACTCCTGCAACAAAGATGGCCAGCGGGACGAAAGCGGCAGCTCCTGTCTTCTAGAATTCTCTACAATGGAGGACATGATAAATAAAATCCAAGACCACTCGGGGTTTTCACCAAGTCAGCCATACAGAATTCACACGCTATGCATAACTCACATGGAGGACCTGAAACCAAAGAAGAAGACGAGAGTCTCCCGCAAGAAATGTAACCCCGAGGAATTTGATGAGAGCCCATTGGAAATCGATGAGCCAGCAATGTTGCCGTCAGTCAATGCCAGCGTCTCCCTAATCGAGTTAAAAGATTGGCTTTCCCATTGTCAACCAAAGCCTCCCTTCGACATAACCTATCAAACATTCAGAGCGCTGAATAATTTCAAAGCGTCAGCACTGGAGATTCCTGTCGTGGTGAACGACATTACGCGTCCAAATTTGGCTCCCCTGAAGACATCCAAAGTATCTAAAACGTTAGAGATGCCTCCTCGGAGGAAACTGTTCGACAGAAAATTCAATGAGCACTCGATAATTCTCGAGCCGATCGATCTCTGCATAATGGCGTGGGCCTGTATCCGGGATCCAACGGAGTGGGGACCAAAAACAATCAGAGGCATCTACGAAGCCAGCCAAGATTTCATGTTTGATAGTCTACTGGCAGCTGAGGACTCCACAGTGGCAGGTATGATTGACGGATTGTTGACGGAATTCGACGTCGCCAATTATCGATTCCACTCGGTATTCGCGCCGATTCATGTAGGAAGGCTCTACGCTACTGAAGGCTGGAACCTCTCAATGTCATTGAAAAAGATATTTGATACCCCGATTTACTCCGGAGCTGTCGTCCTCTGCGGAAGAGCTCATATTGGCGTCATGAAGAGAATCGGTCAGTTTTACGGATGGTGGGGTGTTGTCGGGACGAAGAACCTGAGGATAATGACCTCCAACTCGTTCGAGGATTTTCTGAAGCTGTTGGTGATTGAGATTAATGAACCTGAGACGGTAGAATTCCAGATGCGTGTTGTTACGATTTCCTACGCCAAGAAGATGGACCCCGATTGTGATGACCTGAGAGGACTCCACGAGCCTGGGGTAACCTCGTCCCTTCCCCAAATCTATCGAAGAGACGGTGAGCCCTATGATGTGGACGAAATATTCAAGCCGACGGTGCCTTCCTCAGGGCCCCTGTTCATTCCTGGGACTGTAGCCATCGATCACAGGGATTCAATCAAAGAGCCTGCGTTGAAGCGCTGTTACTTTGTCGCTGTCATCGCTCTCATGGTGAAGAGAGACATCATGCAGAGTCCCATGGCCTCCATGGTCGACAAAATCCTCCAAGTCGCTGATAACTTATACCGGGAATTCGACATCCCCAAGTACCACACCGAGCATATCCTCAGGAATGTCACCATCATGAACAGAATCTTTGACTTCCGCGATGTAGCTTCAGGCTTGTTCACCTTCACCAAGAATCACACGACCGGGCAAAACGATTTTTATCCTGTACTGAAGACCGAACTGAAGAGGCATTTCAAGAAGCATAATGACGGCATTCTACACTTCACGAATTGTTGCTACGGCTTCTGGTACTCGAGAGCTACAGCTTGCTACTACTACCTGGATCCTTACCCCTGTAGTCCAAAAGGAAGACGAGTGATGACGAATGGAAGCGCTTGCCTTTACGTATTCCCAAGTCTCTGCCAGATGGTGAAACAGATGTTGTACAACAGGTTGGAGGACACCACGGGTTTCTTCATCCACCGTCTTCACGTGGAGTCCATTAACGCTGTGCCATCCCCAGAGTTCCAGGAGGATGCTATGTGGGTGTACTTGGACTACCACTGGAGCTCCCATCACGCCGCGAAGGCACCTGCCTCCTCCAAGAGAAAGAAGAGAAAGAGGAGTAAGAAAAATAGGGAAGACATCTGCAAGGAACAGGCAGATGAAATCCCTGAGACAACTTCTTGGAATAATTACAGTATCGAAGTTCCTCAGTTAATCTATTCCCTCTGGGGTACTCTGGGAGCTTATGACAGCCGTTTTGGCGAGCGTGCGGGACGAAATCAGGCCGCCATTTGTCTCGCTGTCCTCGCGATGCAGTACCTGTGTCATCCGTCTAGGTGGAGCCCCGGCATTTTGGACTCTGCAGTCATTTGTGGGGACAGCTATCATACAGATAGTCTGAAAAATGCTGTGAAGCGAGGCTCCAAGTACTCAAATATCTTCAATCTTCAACCCTGCTTCAAGGTCTTTCCACATATATGGAAGATTGAGTTCCTTCCGTCCATGTGTGGCACTCTTTACGGAGGAAAGGGACGACCCCTTGCCAATATTCTGAAGCTAGCTTTTGAAGAGTCTAAGAACATTTTGCTGAAGTGTGGGAAAATTACCCTGGGATTATTGTCCTCGGAGGACGGACTTTACGTTGGAGATCCCTGCTGGACAGGTCCGCCATTGTTTCTGAGGAACCGCGGCGCCATTTACGTCCTCAGGTGTAACAACTTCAACACTTTGGTCTATGCGATAGTGAAGATGATCAATTCTAATCAGAGGCTTGAGTTTTCTTTGACTCCAGTCATCTTCGAGTTCAGACAAGAAGTCTGTCGGTCTTCAGACGACAATAGACATGTTGTGAGGCAGAAAATTGTGATGGATAGGGTCGGAGGTAGGCCTGGCATTGCACACGGCCCCAGCCTTCCAGTTTGCGGAGCAACAACTGCTAATGACGAAGACGATTACCAACAATATCGCAGAAATATTGAAATGGGGGTTAAATACGGGGAGATGCTGGAGAATCCTGTGGCACCATCTCCACTACCTCATTTGGAGAGAGACAACGCGCGGCATATCTCGGTCAGCTCCAGGTGGAAGACGTACAGAGGAGTTCCCCAACCCCGAGTTCGCGCTTCTCCAGCTCTTGATGCAAGGATTGGAAAACAGTTGGCTTTGTCCTCAACCTCTGAAGAATCATTTGCCGACATTCTCGAAGCCTGTGATCGTTACCCAAGGACTCTTGACTTTGTCGCTGATAAGCACTTCCAGTCGTCAATGAAGAGGCTCACGCGGAAGAGAATAAAACCGGAGGCGCCGTTGACTCGACCCTTGGATTGCTTACCCCCGAGGGAATTTATTATGAAGAGGAGTAAGAGGGAATTTAAGAAGCACACGAAGGCAATGGCCGATGAAGTTTTCAAGGTCTACAAACACCGGATGAGGGAAGACAGTGAGGAAGTTAGTGGAGAGGAGGGCGAAGAGTCTGGGGAGGTTGATTTAGGTGAAGAGACTGACGGAGAGGCGATTGATGAGACTGATGCCACTGAGACTGAGGGATAAACATCTTGTTTGAAATAATTGCCTGATTTGTCAACGCTTTCGTTCTTCCACGGAGCAGAGCAATGGACGCCCTTGGAGCACGGAAAAGGTAATTCATCCTCGTTGTTACAATTATTTACTGAATCTACTTGAATCTTTCAATTGCAAATTTAACAGAATGCAGATTTGTCAGATTTCCAGGGTTTTTTACTGTGACAAAATCATTCAATGGCTCAACGAAGTCTGAACAATCTCAATTCCCAAGTGACATTTCCGAAAATTAATGTGGTTTTTTTACGAATACATAATTCTTTATTAAATTTCCAAAATAAATGTCATACAAAAGAGGAATAAACTTATTACATATCGGACGGTAGATGTGGCTCGAGTAAATTCGAGGTTGAACGAAAAAAAATCGCCTCTTCATTAGCGAAAATTTCGTATTATATTGTACCACGGCGGAGCGGTCAATGTACAAAATTACGATTATTTAAAAATTAATGACATCAATTGCGGTGATAATAAAAACAACATACCGAGACTCGATAATACATATTTGTTCGTAAAATTAAAATAGTATGTATAAAGATACATTAAGTAGATTGAAATGTATCAATTTGAGAGTGACGCGAGTGATTATTGTACTTTGTAAAAAAATATCACTCCAAGCTGAATGACTAATTAATAATAATTGATTAATCACTTGTTATCACTCTCACATTGTCAACAGAATGTACAAAAAATAGTTTCATTATAAAACACGTTTTTGCCGATAAATCTATTAAGTACATATTTAATGTTTGATTACGAGAATCAATGGTTTTAATTCGTCTTTTCGTGGGGCCTTTTTTTTCACATAAATTCTAGGTACTTCTTCCGAATTATTAACATTACATTGAATATGGGGATAAATTATGTCAGACAACAAATATTGTGGGACATCTTACACTCATTGGGCTTGACATATTTTTTCACGCAAAAAATTTGGAAAAGTATTTTGGAATTTAACTACTAGTGGTCATCGAGAAATTGGGGCTGAATTCTACTTCTTGTCGGCTGCCTCCTCATTATCTTTCTCAGTTTTTGTGTAGAGTATCTCTGCATATTCGGTTTTGTCCTCGCTGACGCGTCTGGGTGGTGTCACCTCACGCTGGGTCAAATCCAATTCAGCGTAAACTAGACCACCCTCAGCCATTTGACTCTTCTGCGTCACATCGGCTGACTCCGGTGTCTGTACATCAACAGAATTCATTCATAAATTTAATATCAATTACGCAAATAGTGACATTGCAAAATAGTCCCACAAATTTGCATCACTTTTCTAATAAAATGGGGGGGTGAAAAAAAAAAAAAGTTGTCGTGTTCATCGGTTTTTCCAATATTTCTAGATTTCCGTTTGCCCCAGTTTGAAAAATCCACTGGCTACAGTGACGGGTTTATTAATTTATGGTAATTGTAAACCATCATCTCGGGAAATGATGGTATAAAAAATTGAAAAATTAATAAGAAAACGAGTATATGTAAAAATTAGTTTACCACAAAGAAACAATATTTTTTGTTTGATGTTTGATTAATTATGCATGGAATGCAAATTGCAGGATCCGAGGCCAATATTCAACGGTGTGGAAGATTGTGAAAAAATGGGATTGTAGAAAAAGAAACGGTCGATTGACGTGCATTTTAGAATTTAGATGATTGAAATCAGCGGTTTTCCACGGAAAATTAAAATGCCACAGATTGATAGGGACGCGAGTAAATCGTCTACTCAATTGAATTAAATGATTGATTTGATATTATTGAATTCACCTCGGGAAAATCTATTTCCGATCTCCTTAAGAGTGAAGTAATCTCGACAATTAACAATTGTTGAGGGAAATGTCAGACAATTGAATATTTCCGTCTAAATCCTCTTATTTTTCACACATAAAAGTCAATTGAATTTCTATCTTTTGTTGTTTCAAATTCACTCACATTATAATATTGAATATTAAATACATAAAGATATTGAGTAAGGCTGAGAATCCGGACAAGAGTTTCACTAATATAGGGGTCAAGCGTTCATACCGTGCGATACTAAAATGTTTGATAGGACCGCATTAATTTTTCTATCTCATCTAAAAAAAAATCAAACATATTATTCATTCACCCTTAGCAAATTAACAAATCCTCAGTCGTTGCCACGAGAAATCCTTTCAGGAGCCTCATCTGGGCAACAATAAATATTTTCACGAAGTTCACTCCAGGAGCGATTTTTTTTCCTCGCAGAAAATCTCAAGGACCTCATCTCGCGAATTTCTTTACGATTTCACTCTACAATTTCATTATACAGAGACAGAATCTTTACCTTTTCATCATCAACAGTGACAACAGTCCTCATGGTATCAGTATCACTCCCGGCGACCTTATCCTTATTCCTCTTGAACAATTGCGAGAGCATAATCCGGGGTCTCCTAGGTCTCCCCGATCCCCCATCCGTCTCACTCCTCGAATATCGTCCAGCACTCTCGGTGTCGCTTCTAATTTATGTCGATGTTAGTCATATTACTAATAAACCAATGCTCCAAGTGCCATATTCAAATTTACATATCGTTTTAATAGTATAATTAATCCTCATGGCTTAAACATTGCTTCAATTTCATATTTCGTTCTATTCAGCTGAGCCTCAAGCGCATGGTTTTCATGAATAATGGAAACACGGAAAAGGGGGATGAAAGATAGACAACTGTCTCGTATATCGAATATCCGTGAAACAACACTGGAGGGCCCAGCCGCTCAATACGCAAGCCAGTGTTGTATTAACGATGGGGTTAATTAACGTGACACTAGATACTTGGGACGCCTCTAATTACCCACGCGAGAATCAATTTTTTATTCCCCTCCTGTCGCGACTTTTTTTGCCTCCTCTAGTTCAGATGAAATCAATTGACTTATTGAATTTGTAATTCCGAGAGCGGTACATGGCACTTGACAAGTTTAATGAATACCGATAATTAGATTTACTCCGATGAGTTTTCCTTGGGAGACGATTATCCAGTGATAATTTTTTTTGTTAAATTGTGGACTCGAATGGGTAGAGCTGACATTTTCGTCTCTAAATTTTGAGGTGTCTTCATTGTTTCCATTAAATTATGGAATTTATTACTCAGAATACGTCAATTAGACGGGAATTCTCATTAACATTCAGAGGATAATTGTCGATAAAATTTGCGCCAATTTTTAATTGAAAAAAATTGTCTGGAAGTTGAAAAAAAAAACCATTTCATCCGCCGTATAATCCGGATAAATTAAATTTTCTTGTACCGTCGGGCTTTCTAATTACAATTAAGTTATCGTAAATGGCAGGTGATAATTATTGGAATCTTTTCTGTAATTAATATTGAAACAACGTTTGTATTATTCTGTTTATTCTGTACCAAGCGGATGTAATCTTGTTTCCTTTGAAAATTATTTTCGATATTTTTTATTACGCATGAGCGTCAGGTTATTATTTCTTATGAATGGTTGATGTTGTTTAATTGTTGAGTCAACAGTTCGTACGCTTTTCACTATTGTTTATTAAATAATGAATTTTATTGCTCAGATTATGGCAATTAATACGTCCGGCGGACGGTTAAAAATTATTGATCATTTTTAGTGCCAGTTTTTGGTGCTAAAAATCGTCGGGAATGAAAATAAAAATGTATTTTCCCCTGTCGTATTATCCAGATTAAATTAAATTTCATCTAGTCAGGCTTTCTAGTCGCAGTTAAGCTATCGCGAGTGAATGACAGGTGGTAATTATGCAATTTTCCCTGCAATTAATATTGAAACAACGTTTGTATTATTTGGTTTACTCAGTACCAAGCGTAATTAGTATTGTCTATACACATAATCCAACCCTCTAACCATTGTGCTTCAAGTTAATTTACGACGTTTACGTGAATTAGCGTATGAATTATTTATCGGTGGTGGGTTAGCGGGAGTTGTCAGTGGAACAATGGCACATACAAAGCAGAATAGCCCAATTTTTCTGGCAATTGACGAAAATTGAAATGATATGTGCGGTGTTTAACGTGAAGTTTTGTAGATTAAAAAGCAGACTCTATCAGCAGAAAAAAAATTTATAATACTTTCTTGCCTTTGCCCACTAGTGGCATCGCCTGTTTTCGGTTTGTGGAAGCGGAGGAGTCTAATGCTCGCTGCCGGATCTCCTATGTCTCTGCAAACCGACGTCTATATTTTTTTCGCTATTTTTTTTATTGAGGATGTAATGCGAATGTGAAATGTCTAATATTTTACTGGAATGGAAATGTTGATTTTCCCATAAAAGCCGGGATTAAATTTCAAAAAGAATGATTACCTATCTTTCCCCTATTAATAAAAAAAAAATTTATGAGTAGTTAAATACTCTCAATGAGATTAAAGAATAGAAAAAAATGTGAAGAACTTCCTTATTGTGGAGGAATTGAAGGAATAAAAATTCAGCCATCAATCTCGTATTCATATATTCATATATATTTATATATTTTCAATAACAAAAGATTATCGATAAATTTTAATTTCAAAAAAAGAAAAAATTATGAAGATAACGAAAATTGAGTTCATTATAAATACGACACGCTTCACATCCTCAACACAAAAACTAATTCAATGTTGCGGGTTAATGGTGCCTAGGGTATTCTGTTAATGCGTAATTAAATAAAAAAATATATAGAACATGTGTTATTAGATTAATGTTGCACGAAAAAAAAAATCAAAAAATCTTGTGCTCAATCAAACATTTAAATCGGATACAAGCCGTGGTTGGTTTATTGCAGATTTTCTCGGGGGGTGGGAGGGGGTGGGGATGTTTTGTAGAGCCGATACTCACGATTCTCCGATATTCCTCGTACTTGAGCCACCTGTAAAATAATGGAAATCAGAGTAGCATCTCGATTTTATTTTTCGGCAAAAAAAACATGATCAGTGAATATTTTGACTGGGGGGCGGGGTTATTCGGGTGTTATTGAGTGTTCTTGTGACTTCTGTGCTTTCTAATCGTTTGGAATGTCAGTCGTGTTAAAGATAATCAATAAATAGATATTTTCATTGTATTGAAAACAAATGTTTTTATTTCAAAAATCATATACCTATAATAAGTTTACAATGTAATATCGTAGCGATGAGTGAACTTATATTTAATACATTTGTTTTGTTTTCATCATTTTGTTTAAAATTCATTATATATTAATATTTCACTTTAAACCTTACAATTATAGATTTTAATTCACTTTAAAATTTCTGCCTATTGCAATTGTATCTACACGTACAGATACAAAATGTGGATTTTTCATTTCTTCGATTTGCTTGAATTACTCGGTAATGTTTTAACTTTGTTCTCTCTTGATGATTAATTCCAATAATTATTGAGATTCTGTATCATCTGCCTTCCATATCTGCTAATTAAAAATTCTGTCTGCCGAAAATTGAAGTTAACGTCCGATATATTTTCGTTGCAAAATTTGTGAATGAAATCGGTTGATATTGGGGTTACAAAAATGAAAACAAAATGTTGAGTTCCTCGTTTAATCATAAAAAGATACGCCTGAGAATTGTGAAAACTTAAATTTTTGACGAGCCTTGAATTGTCAGAATTTTTTTGCCCTGTTACCAATGAATAATTAAACTTCAGTATCTCTAGACTTATTTTAACATAAATATATATCATATACTCCATTGTATGGCCAACGATCATGCTTCATTCTTTCGTAATCTTTCGTTTTGTTTCTTTAATCTTATTATTGATAATCCATCGAGTACGAGTTTCCTACCATCTCATTTTTCATAAAACGTGTATTTATTTATTTATTTATGTTTTTTTTTTTTGTTAGTTAAAGCGAGTCACTCCCCATACATAAAACGATTAACTGAATAATAATTCGAGTTTCTTACACAATTTGGGTAAATAAACTGGTGTTACGTAAGCATGACCATCGAGAAAACTTTAAGTAAAAAATACCATTACGGTTGGCTACAGCTAATCACTAATTTACGTAAATAACGAATATCAATTACTGAGAAAAAAATACAGTAAATCATAAGTGGTATTAATATCGATAATGTACCATGATTGAATCTTTGTACATTAAACATGTTTTGAAATATTTGTTGTAAATTCAATTTAGGATTACTTCGATCTTATCTATTAGTTATATTTATATTTAATATCCACTCCAACAAGCTGAATAAGTCTGAATGGTTTACAGTGACAATGAAGTTTAGGTGGATTATCACTCTCAAAATGTCTGCATTTCAAAACCTCGGTGAAAATTCAATTAACAATTTCTCTCTTTCATTGATTTTTTTTTTTGTTATTTTGGGAAAAAAAAAACTTGGACAATTGTAGAATTTTGTCAAGCGCAAGTGTAAGATCTGAATGGAGGCATTTTGGGGTGAACCGTTGGAATATAATTATCCCATTCTGCACTTGGGTGCCTTTGGCAGTGATTCTCAACTGTTGCTTTCAATTACAATTAAAAATGTTAATTCTTCGTTTCATTGGACCTGTACTATGATCAAGAGATACCTCTCTAATTCATGAATTATGTTTCTAATCTCTTTCATTTATTTAAAAATGCAGCTCGTCCCCTCAATTTGTTTTTTTTTTTTGTTTTAAGAAGTTTAACATCAATTCGGATATTGGAACATTGAAAAATTGTTTAGTGAATCTACAATTATGGACATAAACATTTTTTAAACGTGACTGTTCACAAATCCTCGTAACCCGTTAGTTTGTTTTTTTTTTCTCTCTTTAAGTTATTTTAATCATCGTTTCTCGTCGCCCAGATTTGTACCAAAACATTAATTTTCAAACAACGTTTTATCTTAAAATTGCCAAATGACGTTTCCCTTTTAATATTTTCACAATGTGATTTATCGACGATTTAGTCATTTATTTTTATAATATATGAAACATTTAAAACTCTCAAGGTGTTGACAATTGTTCATTTTAATTTAACAGTTTAAATAATCGTTATGATTCACTTCTGTACTCTGCAGTATTTTTTGTGTAATCAATATTTTTTTTTTTCTCTGTTTAAATATGGAATAACGACAGGTCCTTGGGCAATTGGGATGCAAGGTATGAATGCCAGTAATAGATTGCAAGCCAAGTGCCTTCGACACATTTATAATTATCATAATTCATTCACTATTTTTATTCAATTTTTTTAATTATTTTCTTTTTTCGTTTTTATCCATCGTACCACAGTATTTATAATATATTTATTTATATATCTTTATTTAATATATACAACACGCAGTTAATGGGGATTTCGACAGGACGAGTTAAGCAATCTTTCTTTAATTAAGGGATGAAAAATTGAGGAAAGAAGGAGCTCGTGTCCGAGATCTTACAGTGCATATTCCCTCCATTAAAATTTTCAGTTTCATAAATCACCTATTGATTAAATTAATTTGTTTTGGAAAAATGTTGCTGATGAGGAACGATAATTTCCCTCGACTTCGAGTTGAAGACAAGTAAAAATACAATTACAAAAGTACAAATGATTATTATTGTCGAAGTAATAAAGTGAAAATTTCTTAATGATAAATTCGTTATGAATTTTTCATCGAAAAATCGCGTGTGTAAATAAGCCAAAAAATTTATTACAATTGAGTCTTTATTATTCCATTGATAAGATTAATTTATCATCAGTTTTGTTCATTAGAAGAATTAATTTGTTATGCTAATTATGACTTCCGTTTTCGCGAGGATTGCGTGCATTTGTTATAAAGATTATAACAGAGCAATCACAATAAAATTCTGGAATTAACGACTGAGGGGAATGTGAGAGTAGTAAAAATGAAATATTCAACTCTACTTCGTTACATTATGGAATGTATTGTATTTCTCGTCGACATGTATCCTCAAGTACATTATAAAGACGTACAAAATTTTTTCAATGATTGGAAAAGAAATATCTGACAATTTTATCAGTTATCCGTGAATGAGCTATAAAAAAATTGGTAGAAAACGTATTACAAATGATACTACGAAACCTTTACTTTTCTCATCACGAAAAATAAATAATTAAACTATTTAAACACACGTTAAGAGAATAAATTTTATCTACTCCTAAAAGGTAAATAATAATTATGAGATTCGTCAGAAGATCGAGTAATTTCGTTAGGACATATTCGAACCAAAAAAAAATATAACTCAATTTCGTCGTAATCTGGTGCTGCTCAAAAACAATAGTGAAAAAAAAACTTAAAATCCAATGTGTAAGATAAAGTGCTGGACAGAACGAATGGAAGGAATGGAACGAACGTTCGAGATTTTCGTAGTTGAAAAAACCGAAATTCTCAGTGACATCTAACACTAGATCACACGGAGGCTCGGAGATGCCATTGGCAAGGAAAATTCAATGGGGAAATAATAAATAGCGATGGCTCAGGTTATTCAATACACGTAGGCATTGATGAAAGATCTTCCCAGAAAGAGTGGATTTTTATTAGTTTATCTATTCTATCAGATATCTCCTCCGAGACTGCCAGTTGTTTTTTTCACTTTATAGAACTCCAGCAGAATTCCGCCACAGTTTCAACAAAAATTCTATTAAAAATTTAGAGAATCTCCTTCTGTTAAATTCTTTCATAAATGCAAGTAAGAACAGCTGCCCAATCCGCCTCGCAATGGAAAAAACGAAAACAATTTGATTTTTAAACTGCAGTTACTCTGATTAACATGTCTGACCATACCGAGTATCTATCTACTTCTCGATAATCATTCTCCCAGTGTACATTCTTCCATTATCCTATCGACCATCCTGCACCCCTGATCCTTCATCACATAATCCTCGAGTGCACGATGGCATGATTAAACCTATTATATCATATTTCCCTAGTCTCCGGAGACGTCTCAATCGAAAGAAGAAAATTATAATGATCTTCGGGGCACTCCGACGGTAGTAAAAATTGTTCAGTGGCGAGTGCGATGACAGTGAGGGGCTGGGAACTCTTTCAATTAAAAGTTTATCTTAATCATTTACACTGGTGTGTCTGTCTTCTCGTCCTTCCTCTGTACATCCTTAATGTCGTTGCGTCCGTTGACGTACTCGGTACTCGCGTGGATGGGATTCTCCTGGCCGTGGGGTATTTTCTCGTCGATAATGTGCGGATCCTCGTGGTCATCATCGTCGTCACCTGGTGTTATGTGGGCTTCACTTCCTCCACCCGCTCCACCTGCAGCCTCCTCGTCACCGCGACGTCTCGCTGCAACAAGCAACGCCACCATCGGTCAAGGCAAATGCGTGTGTCAAGTGATAATTGCGTGATTTTGTGGGTTTTATTTGGCTTTTTTCGGGGAGACCGGACTCCAATTTCAATTGCGCTGGGACTTTATTAATCGTACTGATGAGTTTACGCCAGATTTTAGAAAAGAATAATCCAATGGGAGGTTTGAAAGTTTTTAATTAAGACGTTCACGTCTCATGTTGGAACTCTCTGGGAACAACTTCAGAATTTCTAGTCTCGTCCTCTATTAAAAAATTACTCTGGATTTTTTGGCTTGTTTAGCTGATAAATAGCACTTCAGAGTAAAATACGAATTTAGTAGTCCACCAGTAAACTTTATACATTCGGTGCTAACAAAGTTCACATCAAAATCATCAGTACGACGGATGAAAGCACCGGCGGTTTGGAAATTCTACCGCGGTCGCCCCTTAATCTTCTTCTACTTTTTTTTTTCGTGAATTTGTTGTGGAAGTTATTGTGGGTGTGATGCAGTTGTGGTTTTCATGCGAAATATTATTATATTTGAATGAAAATTGTGAAGATGGTAGTTTGATGATTTCCGTGTGGTTGTGGGTTACATTTAATTTTTCTAGCTTACGAATAATATAAAAATACACTGTCGAATTTTTTTTGCCTGAAATTTCAAGGGATGTTATAACCGAACAGTCAAAATTCAGTGGGAAAATCCAAGAAGGCTGGAATTTTTTTTTTACTAGCATTTCAAAGGCCGGGAAAAATTTAGAAAAACCGGTGTCCAGAAATTTCGGTAGAGAAAGTCGGAATTTAATATTTTTTTTTCTATAAAATAGCGCGGGACATGTCATCAGGGCTAAACGTTCAAGTCAGTTACTCGAAAATTTGGAATTTCGTTACATTTTCTGTGATATCGAGTGTCCATGAAATTTCAATTTTTTTTTCTAACAGTGTAGGTAATAGTAATGAACATCAATGCTGTAAGCAATGGAGAGTATACATGCTCGAGCTGCAATTAATTCATGAAAATGCTCTTCGCGAAAGGCATTATCGTGAATTGTTCGTATGAAAGGAATTCGATGAGTGAATTTTTATCATGGTACAGATGAATTTCATCCTCTGAGAACTCAACCACACTTGCCTTTGCCGATCGTTAAGGGTTGCTTGTCACATTTATTAATTTTGAAATATAACAAATAACAACAGCTCGTGGTGGATTCTTCGGCTATTCCTCATACGATTCCTCTTTTTTTAATGAGATTTATAAGGAAAGCGGGGTCTGCTCGATGCATGCAACAATGTTTTCATGCGAATCGATAAACTTGAATCTAAAGTTCTATTTTTCGGGTGGCGAGAGCACTGGAGGGAATACTAGTCTCCATGCAGGCAGGGAAACTACTGAGGAAATTAAAAAATTCCCAGGGTGGCATCTAATGAAATGACGAACTAAATAGTTTAATTGTTGCCATCGAATTAATATCATTCAAAATGAAAGAAAAATCTGGGGGATTTTCTAATGAATTCGTTTGAAATTTAGATTTTTTTTCGTTTAAAAAAAGAAAATATTGAGAGGTCTATCCAGGAGAATTTATTTCTCAATTTCCAACGGTCGTTTTTTGAAAATACAATTTTTTATTACATTTCTTTTCCGATTTTTTCTAATGAAACATTCTTTCCCCTAGAGTAAACCTCCCTTTAAGGGAATATTAAAATGGGATTTCAAATTTCAAATGAGAAATTGAAAATCACTGTTGAGGTATTTCGAGTGGCTTGAATTGGGAATAAAATAAAATCAATTTAAATATATATCTCTATTATTAGGCTCAAGGCCCGGGTGTAATAGTTCGTAACCTCGACATCCCCGTGACTAAATACAAGCGAAGTAATGATCAAATCATCAGCAAACAGAATTTCCGACGTCCGTGCCTGATTTCCACAAGTCGGTAATTATGTCTGCTCACGATTCGATCAGTATTTCACGTGTAATCAGTGACGGAGATTACGACACCCGGCCCTTAAATAATACCTCAAGTGTGATCTCCCCTTAATCATAAGGACAAAATTGTTCGTTTCTTTGGAAAATTGGGGAGCGTGGAAATAATTTCCAGGGATTTCCAGTGTCAATATATAAATCTCCAGGGAATGAATATCGAACTTGTGATGTGAGTGACACAATGGGGTATCTTTTCATTTTCGTCTGTCGAGGCTGACTTACCCCTGGACAGTTTCATGCCTAGAGTACGGATACGCATGGTTTATGGTGTCGTGTCTCCGTAATCTTTACTTGGCCCGACTTGCATGCTGTCCTATTTTCGTTGTAGCCGCACAACACACAAGACAGTATTTGTTTTTTTTTTTGTTCACAGATGACTTACCAAGATAATGATGACTCGTTAAATTTGTTTCTCTTTTCTGGCAATCAACGCACATTTTTTGAGGGATTGTTTGGGCTTTTTTTTATTATAGGAATTTTCACATGTGCAGGTTTTCATTTTTTTAAAATTTTTGTGGAAATTGGCTCGACTGACTTTTCCAAACGTATTTTTTTTTTTCTTTCGGACAGAGGATAATGCTCGGGGGAGCGTTCTGGGGCAACTGTTGGGGGATAATTGGGAGGGATTTTTTTCTTTGTTTTCCACTGGTTTTAAATTAAATTAAAAATATTTTTAATTATTATTGTTGTCATGATGAGACTCACCTGCGAAGCACCAACGACCAGTCGCGCGGGCAAAAATAATGAGGGAAATGAGGAGGAGGAGCACCAAAATTCCAACGACGATTCCAATTATGTAGCCCGCGTCGAGATCAAAACCTGGGGGAAATAATGATACGTCAGATATTTGGGAGAATACCGAGATAAAGATGAGGGAAAAAAAAAAGATTTTCTTTTTTAATTGGTTTTCATTTTGTTTAACTCAAAATTCAAATAGTAAAATATGGGAGAAAAAAATTTTAGAAAATGTTTTGCTCCACCAAAAAATTCCAGACTCTCTTGCTTACAATCCAGCCTCTCTGATATACAGTTAATTAAAATGACGAGAGATTTGATAAATAATTTAAAAGTAAAGACAATCCATTTGATTGTTACCACTTTCTTGCAATTTTATAACAACCGAGGAGGATTAAAGTCCTCACAAATGTAATAATATCTGCCACATAAGCGTTGAATTTACTAAAGCCATTGAAACTTTTCCATTCGAATAATTCCATCGTCAACTTTTTTCCGTTAAAACTGAGATGGAAATTCTCATTCAGTTTTCTGAATGACGAATAACTTTTTAATGAGTTTAGTCTGTATTTTTCTTTTTCGCATTTTCCGAGATTCTATCCGCAGTATCCGATTATGGGTATGAGGGCACAGTAATACCAGGATTTCCCTCCTGAGCCCACTGAATTTTGAAATAATTTTCCCTATGATATTATACGGGAATTGCAGAGCGCGGAGTATGAAACAGTGAATACTCGAATGAGATTTCGGTCGTTACAAATCCTGTGGCCTGTGCCCTCGATATCCACGGCACGTGCTTAGAACCAAAAGGTCGTTGATTGCACGGGACTTTAGGTTTTCCGCACGACTTTTCTCATATTCAATTTTTTTTATTGCGATTTTCCCCCCTTTTATTGAAATATGCGATTTTCAAACAAGTGGTTGGAAGACTCTCTTCATTGGCATTTCAATTCTACAATAGAATTATTTTTCCAACCACTTATTTTAAAAAAAACAGTACACGCCGCACGTGTGAAAAAGAGGGAACATTGAGCTTTTTTTCACACTCGTTACGCTGTATACCGTTATTATCGATTTAATTGTTTAATTAATTTTGTATTAAAAATAGAACATTTACCTAGTGCGTGCGAAATGTCGGAGAGCTTACCATAGAGGTGTACGAGTGCTCCTGCGTGAGAGCATGCGGTGAAGGTATTTAGCCGTTAGACAATTCAACAAAAATGAAAATTCGTGATGTCACGTGATCACTGAGTTAATGGTGATATAGCGTGTTGATGGTGATGGAGTAGTTTGTGAATGAAAAATATTCGGTAGTGTACGTGTTTTCATGGTAATTTTACAAAGCATTTCACACAGATTCTTGATGAATTTGTACAAAAAGGCGCGGGGGAGGGAAAATTACCTTCAGGTTCAGGCGATGTGGAGAGTCGGAAGTGGTATTTTGTTGTACCTTCGGGATTTCGTGCTTCAAGAACGTAGAATTTCTCGGTGTCGGTCTTTTGAACACTGTCGATTTTTAACTCTACGTACCACTGTCCTGGATTCTGTGTAAAAATAGAAACATTTTATTTGCGAAAAATTAAAAGTAGATCGACGCAAATGAAACTTGATTGAGAATAAGTACTGGATCCTTTAAGATAAACAATAATTTTACTCCAGTAATTAATTCTCTTGTAGAGAGCTCTCTCATTAATAATTCAAGAAAGGGAAGTTTATCATTATTCAAAATAATAATGTATTTCTGAACTTTCTGAGTAGTACCAAAATCTCGTATTATTTTAATGAATGTATAAATTTGTGATTGAACTCACTCGTATAAAAATGAATAATGAACTGATTTAAAAAAAGAAATAGAGTCTCAGATTCAAAATTAAAGAGTGGTAAGACCTCGATTTTCATCGGTTCAAGTTTTATGAGCGGTTTTTTTTCGATCAATTATTTTACACCTACTCCACGGAAGATTTAAAAATTTTATGTTCTGTATTTGATGGAAATTAAATTCTCAATATGACGAGTCTGTAGATGTATAAAATTAAAATGAAATTGAGATGAATTGAATGCACTAAGGCGTCCACTTCAGTTTAAGTCGTCCTTTGCCCCAGTCAAAGGACTTCCAACAAAACTCAAATTGCAACGATTCACTTGCGTCCCAGCACAAAGGTGTCCTAAATTGAGACCTCCAACCTAGACGCACGCCAGAGCCAGGGACTTATTACATTTTGCGTATGTTGCCCTCTTTAAACTGCCACCGAATACCGTAAGAGATAAATTTCTCTATTTAATTTCATTTACCGTTTCCCTTGCGGTTGTGGTCTGCAAACGTTGGCTTTGATCAGTTCTTCCTTCGGTTATTTCTTCGTCACCCACTTTCCAGACAAAATTGGGCTTTGGATTTGCGTAAACCGTTGCATTTATGATGCCTGGACGGCCGATGACGTAGCCGAAACGTTCGATCTCCGGTTGTTCCTGGGGTGGGACTGAAATTATGAAAAAGAAAAAATTATAAATCATCTACAGACACCGGAGAAATTCGGGAAAAAATGCCACGGGTGGAGTAAAAAATATTTCAAAAAATTTCAATCTCCATCCACACTTCTGTTATCTCTTATATCATATCGCTAAACTATTTTAATAATTCAAAATCCACCTCTGATGTCAATCAAATAAATAATATTAGAGGTTTCGCAATTGAACAGTCAATTATAGAAAATAGTCTCAGTTAATCCACTCACAATAAACTTGCAATTGCCTCTGTACTTCCATGGGTACGTCCAGGGCAATATGTTGAGCCACACAGCGAACAAATTTTCCATTATCGCTCCAATCAAGTGTACGAGATGCATTAACCGTGGACTTGGCGTCCTCGTTTGTATTGTAACCAAGACGTGAATTGTCTCTTGAGAGGGTCTCATTGTCTGAAAGAAAATCGAATTGAATTAGACACTTGACATCTTGGAATGAAACTTATGGTGTTACGGCTTGACTGAGGTGGAGAACTTACTGAGGTAGAGGCTGACGGTGGCACTTGGTCGTCCAGCCAAGGCGCTACAGCTCATTTCAATTCTGTCTCCCTTCTTGTATCTCTCCCCCGGTGCCTGGCTCAGGATGAGTTCCGGCCTGTTTGGAGGCGGCTCTGCAAAGTTCATTAGAACATTTATGCATTCATTAAAATAATACGAGGTTTCCGGGTTTCTCGGGGAGTTTGAAAATGTATTGTTATTTTGAATGATGATAAACTTCTTTTTCGTGAATTATTAATGAGGGATCGTTGCGCGATGGAATTAATTAAGGAAGGAGACTAGTCGCTTCCTTACAGGAGAAGTCTTCGCGTACAAGTTTCAATTGTATTTAATTAATGCATTTAATTTGCTGTTGGTTTAATTCTCGACGAAATCTCTTGGCTATCGACAACAAACTGAAATCCGCAAGTCGCAAATTCAGAATAAGGAAAAAATAAAAGGACGTTTAACACTCCCGTACTCGCGCCTCTCGGCCGAACGTCGTTACTCGCGTGGCAAGCGCCGCGCCGTCCGTGTATTCGCGAGTGCAACGTTGCCACAACGTGCTCGCACAATACGAGAGATGGGCATTGAAATATACCTCTGAAAACTGATTTCATAGCTACAACTTTTTGATTTCTTTATTTTTATAACTTCGGAAGGCACAAATATCTTTGATATTGTTTAATAAGTATCACTAAATAATTAACACATGTCTATCTTTGAATATAATAAATATGGCAAAAGACTAGAGAAGTTGACGAGAGTCGGCAACACTGCTCGTCAAATTTCCACTGCGCGAGTACTCGCGTGGTGAGCGCTGCGCTCATTTTCGCCTGCCGCGGACCAAAAAAAATTG
>JAPYZN010000795.1:0-24698 GCA_030522865.1 Psyttalia lounsburyi
GACCCGTAGGCATACCACACCCTCAGTCCTTTAGACACTTAGACCTTTGACCCTCAGGCGTTTAAACCCTAAGGCCTTTTAGATCCTTAGGCCTTTAGATCCTTCGGCCTTTAGACCCTTAGGCCTTTAGATCCTTAGGCCTTTAGATCCTTAGGCCTTCAGATCCTTAGGCCTTTAAATCCTTAGGCCTTCAGACCCTTAGGCCCTTAAGACCCAGAGCGTCCCCTGAATTTTCAAGGTCGCCTGAATTTTCAAGATCGCCTGAATTTTTGGGCTTATTTTTTTATTATATAGAGAGACATACCCAAAAAGAAGCTATTTGTGAATTCAGCAGCTTAAAAATTGTTTCAGGTGTATTTTAGAAATTGTTTCAGGTGTATTTTACTTATCTGGATAATTCAATTTAAACAAATCTACACACAATTTGTTGTATCACACGCTCTCTAACGGGAGCAAAAAAATAAGTTTTATGTAGGCAAAAACGCGCGCAAAATCCCACCCCTGGAAAGAAAATGTTTGAAATTCCCTTTAGTTATGTTAAAAAATGGGTGGGGGAGTAGAAGTACAATTCCCTACATCGCACACATGATAATCACTCTCCACATTATCGGCCAACGATACAGTCAGGCTTTCGTAAAGTTAACGATGTCAACAGCGTCACTGCGTCACAGTCGCCGCAAACATGGCGGACGCAGCGGCACGACAACTCCAGTACGAATACAAAGCGGTAAGTAATTTTGTTGTTAAAGTATCGTTATCAGATTGTCAGTTCGTTCCAGGCTCTTTATCATTTAATATTCCATCAATTTTTGTGGTATTTTTCATGGTCTACTTTTTATTCCAGTAAGGGAAGCCGTAGTTGCTAGAGAGGTTATGTTTGACGATAACCGTAATAAATTTTTAATGATCAAGCATATGGGTCCTTTGAAAACATCTATTCATTCCAGACTATTCATAGCTTAACATTCTATCAATTGTTGTTGTATTTTTCTTGTGTTTTATGGGTTGCTAATCCATTGGAGGGATCAGCGATTGTTAGAGAGGTTATGTCTGACAGTCAACACCTCAACAACGTTTCATGATGAAACATACAAATTCTCTGAAATAGACAACATTTCACATGATTCGATTAATCTTCCCTCAGTTATTAAATTCATAGCCCCATATAATTCTGTGTCTAATCGAATCTTGTGAAAATGCTTTAATTTCTAACAATCTCTAAGACGAATAATTGTTTCTACATATTCAATTTACATTGTTTCCTCCTTCAATTTCAGAATTCTAATCTTGTCCTCCAAGCTGATGTACGACTGATAGAGCGACGCAGTCGAGATGAAGCCACCGGTGAGGTCATGTCCCTTGTGGGCAAATTGGATGGGACGCGAATGGGCGACAGAGCTCAGAGAACCAGGCCTGGAAAAGCTGAGGAGCGTAAAGTGAAACGTCAAAAACGAGATGAAGCGCAGTACGATTTCACGCGAATGAAAGGAGCTACCCTTCTCTCGGAAGGAGTAGACGAGATGGTGGGAATAGTTTATCGTCCAAAGACCCAAGAGACCCGTCAAACATACGAAGTTCTCCTGAGCTTCATCCAAGAGGCCCTCGGCGATCAGCCCCGAGACATTCTTTGTGGAGCAGCTGATGAGGTTCTGGGAGCTCTCAAAAGCGACCGCCAGGACAAAGACAAGAAGAAAGAAACGGAGCTTCTTCTGGGGCCCCTCGCGGACGAGCGATTTGCATTGTTAGTCAATCTCGGCAAGAAGATCACGGACTTCGGTAATGAGGAGAAGAATCCAACGAGCGAGGAGAACATCGACGAGACCTATGGAATAAACGTTCAATTCGAGGAGAGCAGTGAGGAGGACGACGAGGACGTCTATGGAGAAGTCAGGGAGAACGACGACGAGGGGGACGAGGGTGAGGAGGCAAATGATGATCGTTTGATTCATGCTGAGAATCTTGGAGGTACAGAGGAGGCCAAGAAGGAGAAAACTCTTCATCCACTGGATATCGACGCCTACTGGCTCCAGCGAAGGCTCAGCAGAATCTACAAGGACGCTGTAGAGTCCCAGGCTCGAGCTGCTCAAGTTCTCAACGTCCTAAAGGACGCCCCAAGTGATCGTCAATGTGAAAACGATCTCGTTGGTTTGTTGGGCTACGATTGCTTCGACTTCATCAAACAACTCATGAAACAACGCCACATGATTGCCTACTGCACAATGCTAGCCTCATCCCAATCGGAATCAGATCGGCAGAAGATACGTGACAGCATGAAGGAAGATCCATCATTAGCGAAAATTCTTCGCCAATTGGAAACTGGTAAGAATGATGATGATGGTAATGAGACTATGGAAGCACGAGCGCAGAGGAAAAGAAGAGAAGAGAAGGAAGACACTGGGGGACCTGGGGGCCAAGTGCAAGGTACCAGAAATATCGTCGACTTGGAAGATCTTGTCTTCACTCAGGGTAGTCACTTCATGGCTAACAAAAAGTGTCAATTACCCGACAGGAGCTTCAGGAAACAGAGGAAAGGATATGAGGAGGTGCATGTACCAGCTCTGAAGCCCAAAGCTTTTGGAGAAAATGAGAAACTCCATCCAATCGATCATCTTCCAAAGTACGTTCAACCTGCGTTTGAGGGTTTCAAGACCCTCAACAGAATTCAGAGTAGACTTCAAAATACAGCTTTGAATAGCGATGAGAATTTGTTATTGTGCGCTCCAACGGGTGCGGGAAAAACAAATGTTGCGTTGTTAACGATGATGAGGGAGATTGGAAAACATATTAATGACGATGGTACAATCAATGCTGATGATTTCAAAATTATTTACATTGCTCCTATGCGTTCACTCGTACAAGAGATGACTGGTAATTTTGGTAAACGTCTGGCGAGCTACAATATAACCGTCTCAGAACTGACGGGCGATCATCAGCTGACGAGGGAGCAGATAGCTGCCAGCCAAGTGATTGTCTGCACTCCGGAGAAGTGGGACGTCATCACGAGAAAGGGTGGAGACAAGACTTTTACGTCTTTAGTGAGATTGATAATCATTGATGAAATACATTTGCTCCATGATGAACGAGGACCAGTACTCGAGGCGCTTGTAGCTAGAACCATCAGAAATATTGAGACAACTCAAGAGGATGTTCGTCTGGTTGGTCTGTCTGCCACTCTCCCTAATTACAAAGATGTCGCTGTCTTTCTGAGAATAAAACCTGAAACTGGATTGTTCTACTTCGATAATAGCTTCAGACCAGTTGCCCTGGAGCAACAGTACATTGGTGTCACAGAGAAGAAGGCTATTAAGCGTTTCCAGGTGATGAATGAGATCGTTTATGAGAAGACAATGCTCCATGCGGGGAAGAATCAGGTGTTGATTTTTGTGCACTCGAGGAAAGAAACGGGGAAGACTGCTCGAGCTATTCGAGACATGTGCCTAGAGAAGGATACCTTGGGCGCATTCTTGAGAGAGGGATCAGCATCGATGGAAGTACTCAGGACTGAAGCTGAGCAGGTGAAGAATCAAGAGTTGAAGGATTTATTACCCTATGGATTTGCCATTCATCATGCTGGAATGACAAGGGTTGACAGAACTTTGGTGGAGGACTTGTTTGCTGATCGGCACATTCAGGTGCTAGTGTCTACGGCGACACTTGCTTGGGGTGTCAACTTGCCAGCTCACACTGTCATAATCAAGGGAACGCAGATCTATAATCCAGAGAAAGGACGATGGGTGGAGCTTGGAGCTCTTGATGTTCTCCAGATGCTGGGACGTGCGGGTAGACCTCAATATGACACCAAAGGCGAGGGAATCCTGATAACAAATCACAGTGAGCTACAGTATTATCTTTCACTGCTAAACCAACAACTGCCTATTGAGTCACAGATGATTGGAAAAATGGCTGACATGTTGAATGCTGAGATTGTTCTTGGAACAATTCAAAATATTAGAGATGCTGTCACTTGGTTGGGATACACTTACCTCTACGTAAGAATGCTAAAGGCTTCTAATTTGTATGGAATCAGTGTTGATAAGCTCAAGGAAGATCCTTTATTAGAACTCCATCGAGCTGATCTCATTCATTCTGCTGCTATTCAGCTTGATCGTAGTGGATTGATCAAATATGATAGGAAATCTGGGAATTTTCAGTCGACTGAACTGGGAAGAATAGCATCCCATTACTACTGCACCCACGAGACTATGTCTACGTACAATCTCTTGTTGAAGAGAACATT
This sequence comes from Psyttalia lounsburyi, assembly GCA_030522865.1. Classification (NCBI taxonomy): domain Eukaryota; kingdom Metazoa; phylum Arthropoda; class Insecta; order Hymenoptera; family Braconidae; genus Psyttalia; species Psyttalia lounsburyi. Next base: position 4,238 of record JAPYZN010000795.1, read on the forward strand.
GAGTGAGATTGAATTATTCAGAGTATTTTCACTATCTGGCGAGTTTAAGAACATTAATGTCCGAGAGGAGGAGAAACTGGAGTTGCAAAAACTGATGGAGAGAGTTCCAATTCCTATAAAAGAGAGCATTGAGGAGCCCAGTGCTAAAGTGAACGTTCTTCTTCAGGCTTATATCTCACAATTGAAACTCGAGGGCTTTGCGTTGATGTCGGATATGGTGTTTGTCACACAGTCAGCATCGAGACTGATGAGAGCCATCTTTGAGATTGTTTTGTTCAGGGGGTGGGCACAATTGGCTGATAAGTGTTTGTCATTGTGCAAGATGATTGATAGAAGAATGTGGCAGTCTATGACACCCCTTCGTCAATTCCGTAAAATGCCTGAGGAGGTTGTCAAGAGGATTGAGAAGAAGAATTTCCCCTGGGAGAGGCTCTACGATCTCGGACCAAATGAGATTGGTGAGCTCATTCGAATGCCAAAACTTGGAAAAACTATTCACAAGTACATTCATCAATTCCCTAAACTGGATCTCTCTACTCACATTCAACCCATCACCAGATCAACATTGAGAGTTGAGCTGACAATAACCCCTGACTTTCAGTGGGACGATAAAGTCCATGGAGCTTCGGAAGCATTCTGGATTCTTGTGGAAGACGTGGACTCTGAAGTGATCCTTCATCACGAATTTTTCTTATTGAAAGCTAAATACGCGAGTGATGAACACCTGATAAAATTCTTTGTTCCAGTATTCGAGCCTCTCCCACCTCATTATTTCCTCAGAATTGTGTCGGACAGGTGGATTGGATCGGAGACGCAGTTGCCAGTGAGTTTCCGGCATTTGATTCTGCCTGAGAAAAATCTCCCACCAACTGAATTGTTGGACCTCCAGCCTCTACCGATCACAGCTCTCAGAAATCCCAAATTCGAGAGCCTGTACTCTGATAAATTCCCCCAGTTTAACCCCATCCAAACCCAAGTATTCAATGCAGTTTACAATTCCGATGACAATGTCTTTGTGGGCGCCCCTACGGGCTCCGGCAAGACAATAATAGCTGAGTTTGCTGTTCTAAGATTACTCTCACAAAAACCAGACGGCAGGTGCGTCTACATGGTGAGCAAGCAGGCCCTTGCAGAGCTAGTCTACACAGATTGGTTAGTAAAATTCAATCATCGCCTGGGTCACAAGATAGTATTGCTGACGGGTGAGACTGGGACTGACCTGAAGTTAATTGCAAAAGCCCAAATAATTGTGACAACAGCTGACAAGTGGGACGTACTCTCTCGCAGATGGAAGCAGCGTAAAAATGTCCAGAACATTCAACTCTTTATTGTCGACGAGCTGCAGTTGATTGGAGGTGAGGAGGGCCCTGTCCTTGAAGTGGCTTGCTCAAGGGCAAGATACATTGCTCTGCAACTGGAAAAACCAACCAGAATAGTTGCACTGTCAGCGCCACTGGCCGATGCCAAGGACGCAGCAGCTTGGTTGGACGCTCAGGCAGCAGCGACTTTCAACTTCCATCCATCAGTGAGACCAATTCCCCTTGAGCTCCATGTTCAGGGCATCAACATCACTCATAATGCCTCGCGACTGGCTGCAATGGCAAAACCCGTCTACAATGCCATTCTTCGTCATGCTCCTCATAAACCAGTCATTATTTTCGTTCCGACAAGGAGACAAGCGCGACTGACAGCCTTCGATTTGCTGACTTTTGCTGCTGCTGAGGGACAGAAGACAAAGTTCTTCCATGCTGAGGAGGCTGATATCAAGCCCTTCCTCGACAGAATGTCTGATAAAACGTTGAAGGAGACTCTCTCCCAAGGTGTTGCCTATCTACATGAAGGATTGTCCAGTGACGATCGTCACTTGGTGGAGCAATTGTTCGAGAGTGGAGCTATCCAAGTGGCAGTTGCCACTCGAGACCTCTGCTGGGGATTGTCCATCAGTTCGCATCTGGTGGTGATCATGGATACTCAGTGTTATAATGGAAAAACTCATGCCTATGAGGACTATCCCATTACTGATGTCCTCCAGATGGTGGGTAGAGCCAATCGACCACTTGAAGATGACGACGCTAAATGTGTTCTACTCTGTCAAAGCTCGAAGAAGGACTTCTTCAAAAAGTTCCTGAATGAACCATTGCCAGTGGAGTCTCATCTGGACCACAGACTACATGATCACTTCAATGCTGAGATTGTCACGAAGACTATCGAGAATAAACAGGATGCAGTCGACTATCTCACCTGGACATTCCTCTATCGAAGATTGACACAGAATCCTAATTATTATGGTTTGCAGGGAGTGACACACAGACATCTGTCTGATCATTTGTCAGAGCTCGTGGAGAATACACTTGGGGACCTGGAGCAGGCCAAGTGTGTGGCCATTGAGGATGACATGGATACTTTGCCACTCAATTTGGGAATGATCGCTGCTTATTACTACATCAACTACGCAACAATTGAACTATTCAGTTTGTCTTTGAACAATAAAACGAAAATTCGTGGATTATTGGAGATCATCGCAGCAGCTGCTGAGTATGAGAACGTTCCAGTCAGGCAGAGGGAGGAGAATCTTCTGAGGAGTTTGGCTCAGAGACTGCCACATGCACCACAGGCCCCGAGAATGGCGGATCCTCACATCAAAGCACAATTGCTGCTTCAGGCCCATTTGTCCAGAATTCAGTTGGGCCCAGAATTGCAGAAAGACACGGAATTGGTGTTGAGCAAGGCCATTAGGCTAATTCAGGCTTGCGTTGATGTTCTCAGTTCCTCAGGATGGCTGACACCTGCTGTAGCTGCCATGGAGCTTGCTCAGATGGTGACACAGGCGATGTGGTCTAAGGACTCTTATCTCAAACAATTGCCTCATTTCACAGCTGAGACCATCAAGAGATGCACGGATAAAGGTGTGGAGAATGTCTTTGATGTTATGGAGCTTGAAGATGAAGACAGAAATAGACTTCTACAGCTGACTGATGGACAGATGGGGGATGTTGCTAAATTCTGCAATCGATATCCCAATATTGAGATGTCTTATGAGGTCCAGGACAAGGATAGGGTTTACAGTGGCAGAACTGTCAATGTCGTTGTTCAGTTGGAACGTGAAGATGATGTTACTGGACCTGTTGTGGCGCCATTTTTCCCGCAGAGGCGTGAAGAGGGGTGGTGGGTGGTTATTGGGGATCCCAAGACGAATTCTCTGCTGTCTATTAAACGACTCACACTCCAACAGACTGCAACGGTGAAGCTCGATTTTGTTGCACCTGCTCCAGGACAGCATGGGTACACATTGTATTTTATGAGTGATGCGTATCTTGGATGCGATCAGGAGTACAAGTTCAATATTAGTGTTGGAGAGTATGAGTCAGAGGGAAGCTCAGCCTCCGACTCTGAGTAAGCTCATCTTTTTGTTTACGATAGGGGAAAATTCGCTGAGGTGACTCTTTGCAGTGAAAACAGATTTTAAGGTTAGGATTGATTTAATGTTTCTTACTGTCGGGTGGTGTACAGATATCATGGACAAATTTAATTGTAATTATGATTAGAATGAGAATGAGAATAAAGCGATTAGAAATGACGATAATCCAATTATACCTTACTCGCAGCCAAGGCAGACTTGTCTAATGATAATTTGATAAATAACAATTTTCGGATATTTTCAGTACTTTTCACACTTAAAATCTCCATAACTGCTAAACTACTATGAAGGACTGACTTTAATTAACGGGAAATGGTCGGTTTTAAAAGCTGATTATTAAAAATAAGTTATTTAGGTAATCACGATTACTGAAATAGTATTTTTTTAATCCAGGCACAAATTTTTCAGATGCTTTGACGTAATTGAAAAGATTCTTGGTTTGGGATAGATTGAATGTATCTTACTATTACCTTATGGTGGGATTATGATTGTAATTATGATTGAGAGTCAGAATAAAACGATTCCGAATGACAATGATAAAATTATTATTCACTAGCGAAGGAAGACATTTTTTCTGGATCCGTAAAGGCCAGAGAGCGAAACTTAAATTAATTAATTGGGAAGGGACTAATTTTTTTCAGACTTCTCGGAAACTAATAAAGTTACTGTCTCAAATTTAGCTTCGCTGGATTCCTGAGGGTAATTGTTTGTGAATCTTACGTCTTAGTAAAAGACTAGGAGGAGAGACATGATCAGGGAATTTTTGGTACTTTAAGATTAACATCTAAAATTGAAAGAATAAGTCGTTCAAAAGAAGCCCCAGTAAGGAAGAAGAATCGCCGATCTGAAGTAAAAAAATTAATAAAGAGACAGGTAAAACTAAGGGTGAATAATGTAGCATTTTATTACAGAACACAGTTTATCACTGCATTCAGTATTTCACGTAAAATTTTAGTGCCGTATCCCAGCATATGCAGACTACTATTTTCTTCTTATGAATAATCAACAATTACCTTCAGGCCGAGAATAGAGTCATAACTTTTACGTAATTTTGCTAGTCCACTTGAAACCAACACGTTAATTCCCTATGATCCTCATAAAATAATTCGGGAGTATTAAACAATTAAAAATTGCATCAATATAAAAAAAAAACGGAAACTCATTCCCCCAATCTCAGTTTTTTTTTCCTTATTACGATATTAAATTCTTCTGACAAGAGGTCTGTCCAATTCTTTTCATCAATTATGAATAAGTTACTTTATATATAGAAATAGAAATTATATATATCGAACAAGCAATTTTATAAATTCAATCCCTCATAGGAAAAGGTATTATGAGGCTTAAAATTCCAGTCGTAATATTCAACTCCCGAGATGGTTTACATATTTTAAATAGTTAAAAATTGCATCGATACAAAACAAATCTTAAAATTATTTTCCCAGTTCCTTAGATGACAGCAATTCTATCAATTTAGCCCTCAATACCGAATGCACGAAATGAGACTCATAGTTTCACTTACAATATGACTCCCTAAAATAAATCAGACATTTTTTATCAGAAAAAAATAACCGGGATACGAAGAAATTCGAGAGGAATTCGTCTCATCACTTCATCGATGCCATTTCCATCAGCTCAATATAATCTTTCACATCATTCATGTACACGGTAATGAATTTATGATTCTTCTTCACATTCTTCACAAGATTTTTGATATCTGATTTACTTACACTGCCAAGGAGACACTTAACATCAATGTCATCAGGTCCAATTTCACTGAACGACTTGATATTCATAAATACCTCCAGAATAGTATCAGCTGCTGTCGTCTTAACGAGGAAAGACACCCTGTCCAACGTAATCTCCATACTGTTCAGCCTCGACATTCTCCTCAGTTCCTCGTAAAAATCGTAGATAAACTTGACGTCTTCCGTGACCGTCTCAATGAGTGGTAAAACGTCATCATAAGTTCTGAACTTCTTCTTCAACTCATCAACATTAATTCTATCCTCAATCAAGCGATCCGTCATTTTGAGAATTGGTGGTTCACTGGCTGCTAGTACAGGTAACTTGTAAATACTTCTGATTCTCTCCATTCCCCCTCCGTCCTCAGGAACAATAAACGTAGCTCCAAAAGTAAAGCCCGTCTTCTTGAATTCCACGAAAACCCTCTCCTCCAAAATTCTAACAGGTGTCCACATGCAATTTGTAGACGCTCGTTTTTCCAAACTCTGTTTCATCGCTTCGAATGGACTCAATTCGACTTGATCTTCGTTTATCAGAGGATCGGGCCCAGGTACCTCGGGAGAAGATTCTGGAGACTTATCTCGCATTTTAGCCGTCTTTAGACGTAGCATTTCCTCGGCTTTTCTGGACTTTTTGATGGCCTTGACAAGAGCATCATGTTCTCTAACAATTTGGACTTGACGGCGTAACTTCTCGGGGATCTCCACCTCTTCTTTATGATCTAAAGGATGCTCCAGGCTGTGATCAGACGTCTCTTCATCCGTATCACCTCTCTCCTTACCCCCGTCACCAAATTCCCCTCTGACATGATGTTTTCGCGAAACAGCCGTAGCTGAACAGGTTTCCCTCTCTCTAATATCAAATTCCACATTCACCTCATCATCTACAACCTGAATTTTATAATCATCTGATCTCCACCATTGGCATTTGTCCAAAACAGCATCACCAATGCCCCCAGCATCATTTGTTTGTTGATCTTCCCGACTCGTCACAACTGAATTCTTGTCAAACGCTTCAATCCTCACCTGACCATCAACTTCCACAGACTCCCTCGATGACTGATTGACGATGACGTACGTCTTAGAATTCTCCACCCTCTGGATCACTTCCCTTTCCCCTTCCTCATGTCTTCGGACTGTGTGAGTCCTCCTGCGATCAGCTGCAGCAATCTCCTGCTCCCCAGGAGCTGATGTCAATCGAGGGCTTTCATTTGGAATGTTATAAGTCCTTCGTTTCCTTGCGATTTCTTCCTCTTCTTTCATCTGAAGCACTCGAGTTCTCCTCCTCGCCTCGAAGTTGCTGATTTCCTCAGTGAATTCTACCTCCGGTATGGGCACAGGGCGCAAATCGCACGTCATCTCTTGATCCCCAAGTCCTTCATCTTGATATGGAAGCGCTTCTTCCAGATGTCTTGTTGGTTCTTTCAGTCTAAGGGGTCTTCCCTCATCACTCTTATTGATTCCTGCCACGCTGCTCTCGTTGACACTAACAGCGAACAAAAAAGACGGTGCCTCAACATTCTGGAGATCCGATGATGATGATGATGATAATATCCCAGGATCTTCCACAGGTTTTGCAATGAATTCTGTCAGTTCTAAAGTCACGTTTTCCAGATTTCTTCCGTTAATCACAGGCTTTGATCTGATGGCCTCAGAGGGCTCCTCAGAGTCTTCTAATGGAGTTGGAGTGGAATCACTCAACTCCGAATTTTGCTTATCGAACAATGGTCTAGCCACCGGATGCAACCGTGGCCGCTCTCCAGGAGGGGTTCGATTCTCCTTGAAGGAATCGGAAGAATCAGAAGGATCAGTCGCTGCTCGAATTGACGTGCTTCCTGCTTCGGGCATACTCCCGTCGTCGAGTTTGGTACGTCTGGCAGATACTGGAATGTGAGACTCAGTGGTCTTCATAGAATCATCCCGACGAATGGTCGCAAAACGCCCCAGTTGCTGAGGCCTCACCGGACAAGTGAACTCCATCGATTGATTGGCGAGATTTGGTGGGGAGTACTGAAGATGGTTAAGAGTATTGCTGGGGTGTTGTGACGAACTGTTGGAAAGGGAGGGAGTATGACCCTGATGAGCTGTGAAATTACAGGTTGTGATTGAGGATTCCCGACGATTCTGAATAAACAACTGAGGCGAATTGATTTCTGAGTAAAGACGACGATGATCTTGAGTAGTTGGTACTTTCGTCGAGGGATTATGAAGATCTGGGGACGATAATTCAGGCGAGTCTGGATGAAGAAGACGATGAAGAGCATCCCTGTCCTGTTTCGATGGAGTCTTATGAGGAAATGGGACGTATTGCTTCGAAGATTTCAATCGAGGACTGGAGGTTGCCGAATCCACACCTTCGCCTGTTGAGATAGTGCCGTGAGGACGTTTCAATGATGGAATAGCCTCGGTGAACTCCATCACGGAGTTCTGGAGTTGCGCCTGAGGCCGGACGACCTCAGTCATCTCCATGCCTCCCTGACAGAATAATTGGGTAGTTTCGTCAGGCTCGTCGGTCCACTGTTGATGATTTATTGCTTCCGTCAGCTCCATCTCTCCTTGATGAAAGCATTGAGTTCTGTCTTCAGGTTCGCTTGCCGGCTTTCGACGATTTATTGCGTCAGTCATCTCCATTTCTTCTTGATGAAAGAATTTGGTTCTGTCTTCAGGTTCGCTTCTGAGTTCCACACGATTGACTGCTTCCGTCATCTCCATCTCTCCTTGATAAAAAAATTGGGTTCTCTCTTCAGGTTGACTTATTGCCGGAGGACAACTGACCGCTTCCGTCATCTCCATCTCTCCTTGCTGAAATAATTGAGTTTTCTCCTCAGGTCGGCTTATTGCCGGCTGACGGTTAATCGCTTCCGTCATCTCCATTTCTCCCTGATGAAAAAATTGAGTTCTCTCTTCAGGTCGACTTATTGCCGGCTGACGGTTGATCGCTTCCGTCATCTCCATTTCTCCTTCATGAAAGAATTTGGTTCTGTCTTCAGGTTGGCTTGCCAGCTGCTGACGACTAATTGCCTCCGTCATCTCCATCTCTCCCTGATGAAAAAATTGGGTTCTCTCTTCAGGTCGACCTATTGCCGGCTGACAGTTGACCGCTTCCGTCATCTCCATCTCTCCCTGATGAAAAAATTGGGTTCTCTCTTCAGGTTGACTTATTGTCAGCTGACGATTGACTGTTTCCGTTATCTCCATTTCTCCTTGATGAAAGAATTGGGTTCTCTCTTCCGGTTGACTCATCGGTGGCCGCCGAGTGATTGCTTCCGTCATTTCCATTTCTCCCTGATGAAAAAATTGGGTTCTCTCTTCAGGTTGACTTATTGCCGGCCGATGATTAACCGCTTCCGTCATCTCCATTTCTCCCTGATGAAAAAATTGGGTTCTCTCCTCAGGTTGACTTATTGCCGGCCGATGATTAACCGCCTCCGTCATCTCCATTTCTCCCTGATGAAAAAATCGGGTTCTCTCTTCAGGTTGACTTATTGCCGGCCGATGACTAACCGCTTTCGTCATCTCCATTTCTCCCAGATGAAAAAATTGAGTTCTCTCTTCCGATTGATGCCCCGAGGGCAGCCGACTGATTGTTTCCGTCATCTCCATTTCTCGTGGAAAGTATTGGGTTCTGTCTTCAGTGGTGCTTGTCGGCTGCAGCCCGTCAATTGCTCTCGTCAGTTCCATTCCACTTTGATCTAGGCTTTCTTCAGTCCCTGGGAAAAAGGGAGTTATTGCTTCTGTCATCTCCATGCCATCAGAATTCAAAACACCTGTGTTGGCTCTACCAGAATCTAAGACGGATGGGACGTGACCAGCCATGTCGACTGTCTGATGGAAAAACTGAGTCTCTCCTGGGGTTCCTGATGACCTCAAGCCGTCCAGATTTAGCACACTCCTCCTGGTTAATCCCCGATCATTAACGACTGACGAAACTCCTTCAGTATCTTTTATATTTTGTGATGAAGACAGTGTGTCGTCTGTGTCTTCATCATGGAGAATACTCCATATAGATTTGTGTGCTAGTACTGACGTAATTGTTTCAGTAGAATCCACCCCACCATTAATATCTTGAGTCTTGTTTCTGGGTGTCATGCTTGACAGAACTGATGTCAGGGCTTCTGTCATCTCCATTCCATCAAAGGCACTTCTTGGGGGTTCCGGAAGCTTTGATGAGATGACTCCCTCTCTCTCGGGACCATTGTCAGTCAAGTCAAGGCACTGAGAGTCTGTTAGAGTTCGTGTACGATCTTCTGAGTCATCTGCAGAAAAACTTTTGGCTTTTTCTGGGGGAGATGGGGTCCCTTCGTCATCGCAGTAAATCGCGAATTTCTGAGAGCTAGGGGGAATCACCTGGGGAAAGTTTGGAGGGGAAATCACCTCGTCTTCTGGCGCTGCCAGGTCTGCTATGGCACTCATTGGGATATTCTCTTTTTCTGGGAGAAGCTCCGGGTGCTGCTCGATTACGTGGGGACCGACGAAGTTTAGGTTGAGAACTGGGGGCCTGCGGCGCTCGAAGATGAGGGAGGAGTCAGAGTCGTTCAACGAGGGGACGTAGACGGGTTGGGGCGGTCGTGGCGCATTCTCGTCGTGATGACTTCTTGTTATATGAGAACTGTCGCTCTCCTCGTACGTATTGTCCCAGACTGTTCCCTGCTCCATTGAGTCGCAAAATTCTCTGAGGGAGACAAGCAGGGAAAACAATTTTTTTTTTCATCTCAAGAAAGCGATTCATAGAATACAAAATAACTATTTTGCATGATTTTTTTTTGATTGCACGATAGGAAAATTGAAATGAACTCATGACGTTAATATATTATAACTTATTGATCTTCATTTCAAAATAAAAATAAATAAATACACATTTATTTATTGTTTATTTCATTTTTGTATTGCATAATTTTTTTGAGTTTAAAAAATTCTTGGGAAAACCCCAATTGATCGCAATAACTGCGGTCAATCTTCAAAAATTGCAACTTTCAATCATTTTGGGAATAAATAAATTATTATTAACGATCAAGAATAAAGAGTTCAAATTGTTTTCTTTGTAGACGAAAATCTCACTCACTTGACATGTTTTTTCTCGGCAAAACTAACTCTCCTCTTCAATCTTGATGGTGTCGTTTCAGTTGACGAGGGTGCAGGCTCCAATGACTCCAGCGGATTCCTTGATTTCGGACCCTTTAAAATCTAGGAAAAAATATTTAAAAAATATTACTGGAGATATTCACCACAAATTTAATTAAATTGAGACAAAAAACGTTTTTGAAACGAGTCGTTCGATTAATTGATTGAACAGTTATCATAACAAATAATTGCGATTCAATATCGATCCAAAAGATAATAAACTGGAGAAAAATACTTATAAACCGAAATCATTGAAAAAAAATTATTATTTGAAAATATTGCACGTACTGACGATGAATATCGACGAATGTTTTTCTCTGCTTGCGATGGATTCCTGCAAAATAAAAAAGACACTTCCGAAATGAATTTTGCAATGCATTCCACAATCAATTCAATCGTCATAAAAATTATCGATTCACGTATGTTAATAATTAATTTGAATTAACCTGTGACATCTGGAACAATTGGGCGGGAATTGAGACAATTGAGGTTAGGTACTCAAGCTACCTGAATAACATCCAAAAAAAACCCAAAACCATGCACCAGAAAAATCCAAAACTCTGTAGTTGAGTAATCCACCTCAAGATCAACGCATGAACAAATTGATAGTCATCAAAAAATATTTTCTTTTAGCTTATTTCAGTCCTCAAACTTTGGGTGTCAATTCAAAGCGTCCCAGAAACACTGTTTAACACATTTTTTCTCCACTACAACCCAAACGAGGAATAATACCCTCTCACCTCCGCTTAAGAGGTCTAATCAAAGACGAGAATAAAACACTCAACAATATATACTCACATTTTATTACTTTTTATCTCGCTCTTTTGCGTTGTTTTATAAACAACTTTCAAATTCAAACGGTTTTTATGAACGGCCATGAACTACAAAGTCGGCTTAGAAATGGAGTCTTCTGCAATCGGAGGTTTTAAGTGCAGTAGGTAAAGTGAATTACTCATGTATCATCCTCACAAGGACAACTTTCCTGCTCGATTTTTCTCATTACGGGGTTATTAATTACGGTCGAATGCCGTCATAAGCAATTATGATCTTTAAGTCAAAGTAAAGCTCATAAAGTCTACAACGTCGGTAATTATGTGTGCAGTATGTATTCTTTTCGTAGGAATTATCATTTACGTTTGTTTCCCTAGTGAAATTCTGCGGCCATATTGGAAAATGTCGTCGTGGGTGGGGAAAAAATCGATGGCTGTTTTCTGCACATTTTTATATTCTAATCGATCCTATTCTACTCTAAATCCTAATTACCGACATATTAGATACTATGACCTTTCGTTTGGCTTCAAGTTCATAATTTTTCATATCTTTTTGCAGCAGTAGTTAGTCAGCCCGTAAATAGCTATAATGAGCAGAGCTTCTAGGGAATTCTGGAGAATCTTGGAATAAAAATATAAAAAAAATTCGAGCAGGTCTGGCCGTAACCTCCAGTGTAAAGTATTCATTCGCTCATACCAAAACAATCAGACTGTGAGAAACATGTCCAGTGGATTTGTACATTCAATTCCAGTTCCCAGATTGTATAAAACTGCTGCAAAAACTGTACGTCAGGTGACTGAGGAGGGAGCTAGTCTGAAACAACTGATCTATGAGAGAAAACACCCGGTGAGTGCACGTGCTCGACTTCACCTCAATCTCAACAATTTGTTGTTTTTTCTTTCTCCTACATGATCCTCATGTCAACAATGTCATTAGGCTCACACTCTTAGGAGTCTCTTGAAAATTAAGCCAGAGCTTCATTTGATTTTTTGTTTAATTAAAAATTGTCGTAAGGGCAGCAAGTGTTATTTAGAATATTAACTCCAATGACACTGTCTCAACAAACAAATGTCATCACCATTTCACAATTCAGAATCTCAAAGGAGTCTACGCCCTAGCAACAACAACCCTCCAGAATGGGGCAAAACTGAACGAAATAATTCGAAAGACTCAATTATTATTCAAAGAGCCACGTTTCGATCCCTGGTTAGCTCGTGTCCTCATAACCGAACTGATATGGGGAAAAGGAGTCCTAAAAAACGACTCAAAGCCAGTCCAAACAATTCTCACTTATGAGAATGAAATTCGTCAACAATTGCAAATCTCCACCCCAGAAGAATCCGAAGAGGAGCCCAAAAAACGAGGTAACTATCCTTTCACCATTTAATTCATATTTATTATTTTTCCAGAGATTGTAAAAATCTTGAGGTCAACACGTGGAGATTCTCACTGATGCTTTGGTGGTTCTCATCACACCAGTTGAATTCCGTTAATTCGAGGGATAGATCAAGATTCAAGGGATTATTTTCCTGTCTTATACCTCAAGAGGCAAAATCTATTGACACTAGTAGAAAAATTCAAGCAATATGAGTCTCGTTAACGTTTTGGGAACACTTTTTCTCTACAGTATGGCCATGTTTACGTTACCCTTTCTGGCATTTTTTAGTGTCCAACATTTTCTGAATACAGAGTATCATTTGGAGAGATTTACTAGCAATTGTCTTTCGGTATTGGCAGCTGTAGTTGTAGTGAATCTTATTATCGCTTGTTACGCTTACAAAGCTTTCATGGAGCCTGATGAGCCAAAGAGTGATGATGGAATTGATGAGGGGGTAGAGGACGAGGATCATCAGAAGAGAGATTAAGTCAAGAATATTCCATTCCATTTTCATTTAGCGTCTGAAGAGATAATTCCCGTCATTTTCGTCCTGCCATAGATTGAGCAATTATTTTCACTGGAATTTTTTTTCATCCAATTTTTTGTCACCATTGTATACATTATATTTGTCCATGTATAGAATTCATGTAAAATATTTAACGAGATCGATGGAAGAATAAATTTTCATTCAGATTAGATTTTGTGTTTTCATTTTAATCCTGAAGATCCTTTCTTATTCTTTTTCCAGGTCAGAAAGCGAGATATATTCGGATCAATACTCTGGTGAAGAGCGTAGGGGACGCGATAGAGGGATTCAAGGGGGATGGATATGAGCTTTTACCTAAACCGAAGAGGTATGAGGACTTTCTGGAAACTGTCAGGAATCTGGGAAACTGGCCTTATCTGGCATTCATTCAGGATTTTCATGTGGATGAGTTATTTGCTTTTCCTCCGGGAACGCATTTCTATGATCATCCTGGGTATCAATGTGGGGCTATTGTGTTACAGGATAAGGTGAGATATTGCCTGTGTCACAAATGAAAGTTAAAATGTCTTCAATACTTACCGAGAATCTCTTTAATCGTTATAAAATCTCATTATCCCCTATTTGCGACCGTTTACGGTCGAAAGTAGGCATGAGAAAAAGTGATCTTGGTGTCAGATGAGAGATCATAACATCTAATATGTCGGCAATTAGGTCTCACTAGTGAATAATAATGATTAGAATGTCCAACGGACGCCTGCTGACTCCCAAACCCCTACAAAATTCTCCAAGATGGCGGCTGAATTTTATTCACGAAACAGATGCAAATGATATTTCCTACAAAGACAATACACAATGGAGAACTAATTACCGACATTTTTTATTTTATTACCTTTCGTTTGACCCCAATATCATAATTTTTCATGACCATTTTCGGCCGTTATCAGTCAGCCCGTAAACGTCTATAATGAGTAGGTAGTCTATAAATTTCTCTCAGCTAATCTGGTATGGTCTAATGTAATCTGTTATGACTCAGGCCAGCTGCTTACCAGCATATTTACTGAATCCTAAGCCATGCTCTGTTGTGCTGGACATGTGTGCTGCACCCGGGATGAAGACGACACATTTGGCAGCGATACTCCAAAATAGAGGGTAATAAAAACATTAGAATTCTTCAAATGATTGATATAAAGTATTCAATATTCTTTCTTCCAATCTTCAATGTAAATACTCTTTGTATAACTTTTTGTTTCAACGTTTTTACGGATTCGGAAATTACACAAAATTATTATGAGTTACCAGAAATAGTGGCTGTCTTATTCCCTTCTAGAAAAGTCCTTTCAGTCGAGAGGAATGAACGACGTTATCAAGTCCTATGCGAAATGGTGAAGACTGCAAATGCAGCGTGCGTCGAGACACTCAATCTGGACGCATTGACTTTAACTCCAGAAGTCTGTGGGGATGTGGAGTACATATTGGTCGACCCCAGTTGTTCTGGATCAGGTATTACATCCGCCACTTTTTTAAAGAAATCCCCGGATTGATTTTTTTTACAAACAATACATTCTTATTTAACTCCACCACGACACAAGTCTGATAGAAATCATCTGATCGGTTGGTCACTGGTTCAGATAAAACTTATAATTTTTTTTTATGAGTGTATTTTTGTTTTAAGCCATGAAATGAAACAAAGACAATTCTAACCTTCGCATCCCAACTCGGAAGAGAGTGAGACCTTGCACTGATTTTTTTTATTGACTTCAGGTATGGATAGACCAGACTTTGAAGACAATAATGGAAGATGTGCACCAGGTCGACTGAAGCGTCTTCAATCATTTCAAGTACTTCTTCTTCGACATGCTCTACTCAACTTTCCAAAAGTCAAAAGAGTTATCTACAGCACCTGCTCGATGTACCCCGAAGAAAATGAAATGGTTGTAGATGAGATTCTGGGAGACATAGGTCAAGCATACAAACTAGTCCCCATCAGAGAATTATTAAAGGATCAATGGATAAATTTCAGCTCCAAAGATTACCAATGCGGGGATAATTGCTTGTACGCTCGACCTGACGTCGACCAAAGTAACGGATTCTTCGTTGCACTTTTCGACAGAAATCCCGATGTTCCTCTCCCTGAACGTCACAAGAAAAAAATCACCAATGGAAAGTCAACTGGTAAGAATGGAGAAGAAACTGGAGGTGAAAATGAAGCAGATGAAATTTGGAGAGACAAAAAATGTAAGAAGAAGAAGAAGAGCAAGAAAGAGGCAGATGTAGAAGAGGTTGACCCGGATAAAATTCATGAGAGTATGAAGAAGGTGAATATCTCAGGGGAGGTGGAGAATGAAAGCATGAGCCTAGGGACATTCGCAGACGATGGGATTACCGGGGAAAATAGTTTGACCGAGGAGATAATCGAGAGCAAACGCAAAAAGAAACACAGGAAAAATAAAGTACAAGAGGAAATAAGTACTCCGGGTGCTGAAAATGACTCTCATTACAATCCGCAAATAGTGAATGGAATTACAGAATTTGAGAAGAAAAAAAAGAAAAAAAGAAGGGCACATGATGAATTAACAAAATCTGATCCAGTCGATGGAGATCAGGCGCACGAGAAATTGATCGAGACTGAAGATAAAGATGGAGGACCGGCGAAGAAATCCAAGAAAATGAAAAAGAAAAAATATGAAGAACGAGAATATACATCAGTGGATGGTGAATTAGGGGATGAAACTCAGATATCCAAAAAGAAAAAAGAAAGGAAAAGGAAACAAGAGAAAGAGGTGCCTGAGTTTGTGGTGGATGTGACTGTTTCAATGGATATTCCTTCAATTGATGAAGAATTACCTAAGGATTCGCCTAAACCGAAGAAAAAGAAGAAATGTGAAGCCAATTAACATCAGTGAGTGAATTGTTATTCCATAAATACTGACGACTAAATAAAATTGTTTATATTTTTGGAAATATACGTACTCTCAACTACTACCGAAAGTTGATAGTTGAGAAATAAAAAAGTATATTTAAGATAATCATAAATAAAAAAAAAACTTCAAACGTTAATTATTTGATATCTTTGTTGCCCTCAAAATATTCACTTTAACAATCTTTTCCTCAATTTAATTAATTTTTTCAAGAAAATAAAGAACTACATCTAAAAAGAGTGAACAAAATATTTTCACAAATGTTTGAAACCACTTTGAGATTTCTCCTATCCAAAATCAATAAAAAATAAAGTAATTATTAGAGTAATTTTATTTGGGTTGAGATCCCCTAGTCTTGAAAAATTTGTTCGTATTCTTTGGGGCCGCACTAGTTGATTTAGCTCGCGAATTCTCCTGTGATAAATCAATCAGTATTTTCTGAACGGTCCTATCGAAATCGTCAGTGGTAACCATCATAGAACTGTCAGGGGATGAACTACGTGGTGGATCATTGGTTATAGGTAGAGTCAAGTTGTTAGAGGACTTTGAGGTCTGTCGAGAGGTGTGAAAGACTGAGTTCGGAGGCTTGCGAGCTGGTACTGGGGAAGCTCTTGGAGATACCGACACCTTCGGTCTAGACAGGGGTGTGGGAGCTTTCAGGATCACCTTACCCGGTGGCTTAGATGTCTTCGGAGACTGCGGTGGGAGCATTGCGACCAATGCTCCTGGGGGAAATGTCTGGAGAACAAAAAGAAACTCAATCAACCTCACAACAATCAACGTTAACGTCTTAAGATGAAATAGCAAGAGCTACACATGCTCACCTCGTCCGCACGAATAGCGACTTTTTTAGGAGCAAGACTCTGTCTCCAAGAACCAGGTGAGGGTATCTGTGGCTCCTGAAGGGATTTCTCAAGACCAGCCAATTGCGCGTCGAGGTCTGACCTCTGGGCTTCTAATTTCTTGAATTTTTCTTCGAACGCCTGGGCTCTCATGGTAGCCTCCTCGAGGAGTTTCTGCTGCCTCTCGAATTTCTGCTTCTCAATCTCTTGCAGTGCATAATACTTCTGCTCAAACTCTTGCGCCCTCTTCTCAGACGCCTCGAGATTCCTTTGTTGTTTCTGATAGGACTCACTCCTTGTGAGAAAACGCTGATCGTTGGCCTCTTCAAATTTCGTCTGAGCAGCATCCAGGTCTTTCTGCAGCTTCCTGATCTTTTCGTTTAAATCAGCATCTACATCGAAGTACTTCTGCTGATAGTCATCAGCCTTTTGTTCAGCAGTCTTCAGTTTTTTTTCTATTTTTATTCGTTCTTTGGCCTTGGCCTCCAATTGTTGATTTCTCTGGCTCAAGTCTGCAATTGTTTGCTGAGATGATTTGAGATTCTCAGTGGCTGCCTGAAGCTTCTCTTTAAGTTCTCCGTCTGTCTTCGTGATTCTTTTCAACTTCTGCTCTGATAAGTTGATCTGCTCGTTGAGTTTTTCTATTTCTTCGTGTTGCTGCTGGTTGAGTTGCTGGAATTGTTGGAGCTTTGCATTCAAACCAGCTAATTCTGACGTCCTGATCTCATGGGTTTCCTTGTTGGCTGCTGCCTCATTTCGATATTTAATTTCGATCTCTTCGTATTTCAGCTTGAGTTCCTGTAAAGAGAAAATTTAAGGGTGTTGATTAAATTCAGAATTATTCCACAATTACTATTAGTCTTTTATTTTATTTTTTAACTTCATGTGGAGGGATGGGAGCAAAATTTGTGAGATGCTAGGCGACGGTCATTGAATGTTCGTGTTTATGAGCATGTTCTCGGGAATAATGGGAATTTACAGAACATTACAGATTTACTCTCTTCAATCCTTTTTGAAATTCGCTGAACACCAGTCACGCCAGCAGATTACGTGAATTGTTTCGTAATTTTTTGTGAATATTCCTCTCCGTGGTTATTCATGTGAAATATACCTGATACTCGGCAGTGTATTTTAGTTGTCTCTCTTCATTTTCCTTAGTCAAATGCTCCAGTTGATATTTAAGATCTCCCACTTCGTAGTCTTTGGTTGAACTCATCAAAGTCAATTTATGTTTAATATTTTCGTTTTCCTTTTGAACTGCTTCGAGTAAGAGTTTGGACTTTGACAATTCTGCTGAGATCGATTCTTTCTGAGAATTAGTCTCGGTACACCTGTTTTGAAGCTCCTAAATCACAAATCACAAATCATAAGTAATTAATTGAACTAAGAAAATCGAAGGGAATTGAAGTGATCAACACCTGCACTTCTGAAATTCTTTGCAACGAATTCTCCTGCAGAATCGCCAATTGTCCCCTCAATTCTGTCTCCACCTGAGTGTACTTCGTCTCTGTCTCTTGGAACTGAAGTTCTCTCTTCACAATCTCCTGTTCTAAGTCGCATTTGGTTCTCTCCATAATTGCTAAATCCGCTGTTTGCCGTGACATGTTGAGTTGGGCAGTCTCGAGTCGTTGGGTGAGGTCAGAGATCTAGCAAAAAAATGGTGAATTCAGGGCATTTCGACATTTTAAGTTATCGAGGTAACATCTGGTGATCAATTCAACAATCCACCTGTGTATTTTTCTCCAGCATTTCAGCCTCACACTTTACAATTTTGTCACTCGTCTGTTGACGACGAGTAGTTTGCTCAGCCAGTTCAGCTTTCAATTCTTCTATATTTGTTCTGGAATGTGAAGAAAAAAATCCAAGAAGGAATTCTCATAAATAATTAATCAGTCGAAAAACTATTCCCACCGCTTTCATAAGTATCAAAAAACCTCCTACTTCTCCAGGCCATTTAGCGGTTATTCAACGTTGAAAATCACTAAAAATAAATAAGAACAAACTCTTGACTTCTCTTTCAGCTGCCAACGTTTCGAAAAACAAAAGGGCCTGGAGAAGTAGGAGGTTTTTTGATAATTAATCAGTCTGTCTCTTAAGGAGTTCATTGTGAAATATTCCACTCGTACTTGTAGTCATTGATGGCCTCGTCAGAACGCTTTATCTCCTCCTCCTTCTCAGCTAACAGCCGGAAGACATCGTTCTTCTCATCCTGCGATTTCTTAGACCTCTCCTTCAGCCCCTCAATCTCCTTTAAGAGCTTCTGTATCTCAGTCTCATGGAGATGACGTTGCTGTCTCGATTTCTCAGTCTCAGCTGCACACATCAACTCCAATCTCCTTTTCTCCTCAGCAGCAGACGCTTCCAGATCAACGATTCTCTTTTGAAGACGTCTGTCGTCCTCTCCAAGCTCCTCTAGCTTCTTCCTGTAGCTCTCAACTTCAACCTGAGAGATCTGATACTTCGCTATGAATTCAACCAGTTCGGCTTCCCTCTGAGTGAGCGTCTGGAGTTCCTCGGCTGCCAAGAAATTAATTATTTGATAACTCAATTTAACACTCAGTCTTTTTTTAGCTTCTTAGCGTTTTCTTAGTGTCCACCATTTTACCTGTTTGCTCCTTCTCCCTCTTGTACTGCTGTTCCTGCGTCTTCAGAGTCTCATTGTCCACATATAACTTCTTGATTACGTTGTCGTAATCAAAACGAAGACGTTTACTGTGTCCCTTGCAGTCATCCATTGTTTCAGTGACATAATTGATTGTTTCAGTGATACTACTCATATAATCCCACACAGTATCCAACCTGAATAATGAATATCAGAATTTATTGTTTATATTTAGCAAATAATGTAGTAAATACGCAGAAGATGATCATTCCATTTAGTTAATACTGATTTCCACGTGAAATTGTTGTACGTATGAAATCAATGAATATCATTCATAAATCCACCCACTTGTTTATCAAAAACTGTTGTTGGGTCATCTCATTCACCAAATCAACGCTCAACTTCGTGGCCTTCACTTCTGATGCTGCGAGGTTCATCTGCAGTTGATTATTAACTTTCTCTAGACTAGCACATTTTTCTTCGATCTGTTGCACTTTAACTGCCTCAGAACTCTAAAGACGAATTACCGAAGATTTATGAGTTAATTGATAAGACAGTAACTTCATTAATTGCATTATTAATTGCAAACGAAGAAGTGAAAATGAAGAATGGAAAATTGAGGAAACAAAATGGCGGTCCATACCTCTGGAGTGAATACAGGAGGAAACTGGCCTTGTTCTCGCCAGATATTCATTAATCTGTCGACAATGGACTCTGTGGGAGGCTGACTTTGACCCTCCTGCGAAGCGGTTTTTCTTTGGGGTAGCTTCTTACCTGATGATTCTTCGGACTGACCAGAAGTGTTCATCTGTCTTGCCTCCATTATTCCTTATGAGTGATTACAGCGAAGAAAAAAATTAATTCACTCAGAGACAATTACAACTGATCTTCTCCCTGGATAGGAGGGATTACAAAGGAATAATCAATTCTATCAATTAAATAACAATAATAAGAACCGAAATTACTTGTCTTGGCAGGAGATGAAAAGAGACCATTCGCTGAGAAGACAGCAGTTATTCTCCCGTAATCTGAATGACAAAGGGAATTGATTTCCTGAATGTTAAAAATCTGCACTGACCTTGGTACATCAAATCCTTTGTAATATTGGGGTGAAGACTTTAAGACTACGTTAGTCATCAGAATGATTTGAACATTTCACCAATGGGAGGGTGACATTGAAAC
>JAPYZN010000796.1:0-24602 GCA_030522865.1 Psyttalia lounsburyi
GCTAAGTAGTACGTAGGGGGCAGCACAAAAAGTCAGAAAATTTTTCTGGACAGAAAATACATGGGGGCTGTGGCTCTTTAGTAGTCCCTCCTCGGTGCCAAAATGTTGAAGTTAACGGGACGACCGGTAGAGGCTTGAGCCGCTCTCCGTGCGGTTTTAAAATGGTTACACGAGCAATGGATTAACTCATCAAATACGTTTTTTACAAGAATTTTGGAGTGATTGCCTCAAATAAACTGCCAGTTTGCGTTTCGAAAACACTCAAGCTCATTAAAAATCTCATGATTACTTGGGGATTGATGTAATCAGCCTGATAGAGGTGATAAATTCATAGTGACGGAGTGGACATAACCTCAAAAATTCGATCAACGGTCGCATCAATGCTGGATTTAGCTGCTGAAAGAGGATTTTGATTCATTAGGAATTATGAATGAACTGGAGGACACACACTGTGAGGTAAATTACTCCGGGCAATTATTTTTCCTTTCTTGTCATTAATTTTTGGACCAAATGGTCGAGGGGACTTCCTCGCTTGGAGTGCCTCGGATGCCGCCAATATTTCTGTCGAGACATGAGACGGCAGAGAATTTGGTTTTCGAGGATATGAGACGCGAATTTCACTCGTACAAATAATTACGTTCATCTAAATAACTTTCAATGAAACAGTACTTTAATTATTTTAATCTAATTTTACAATTTTTTCAATTTTTGCGGAATTATCGCACTGAAATTGACGTTTTATTTAAACGTTTTTTAAACGTGAAACGAGCAAATGATTATTTAAACCAATTACTTTGAATTGTTAAAATAGCTGTTGCGAGATGAGAGGACAACAATTGTTTTTCAGTAATAAACTCGAAATTTGGGAGATTTCCAATTCGTTGAAAATTTTTTGAGACCTTGAGAAGATGTAGTTGTGATTTCGAGTTGAAAGATTTCTGTAGCAAACTATCCCAAAACTAGTCCCCCTAATTAACCAATTTTTAGGCCCTGAAGAGGACAACAATTGTTGTTGAAACGTAGGCTATAATTAAAGAAACTTCAATGGAATTTTTTGTTTCTTAATTTATCCTGACCTTTTTGGCGTGGTATTAATTATAATTCTAGTCCCCCTAAATTTCACTATCTCGTCTCCCTAGGTTCGCAGATCCGTGGATCTCCAGCTGTCCCCCCTCTCCCCAAATGTCCCCCTCGACGATGAGGCCTCGCCCCCCCACTCACCCATCCCCACCTCGACCCTGGGAGGATTTTTCCCAGACACCCACTACTCCTACCTCACCTGTCGCTCACGCCTGACGGTCTTCAACACTCGAACGGGGGCAAGCATCTCCTCCTGGACCTTCCGCTACCGAATCTCGTCAGTCTCCCCGTTCCCCGCTCTCCCGGGTCAAATTCCCCTCCTCCTTGTGGGGCTGGATAACGACGCTGTCCGTTTGCGAGACTCCCTGGGCCTGATCTGCATCTTCGATTGCACGACTTCCCAAGTCCTGCGGGCGATACGAACCGCCTCAGGGGTGGAGCACCTCTGCATGATCTCTGGAGGGGCCTCCTGGGAAGACCCAGATGACAAACGAGTGGATATTCTGCCCGAGGCCTCGGGGTTGGCCTGCGTCGCCCTCAGAAACCTCGACCACCTCGTAGTTGACCTTCGTCGCTCTTCCTGGGAGGAGTTCCGGGGTTATCAAGTTCTGGATGAGGCCAACCCCGCAGATCTTGACACCTCCGACTCCACGACAACTGTAAGACATCGAAATCGAGAGCGCCATGCCTTCCACAATCTCATGTCTACGAGAATCGAACGGTACATTTTATAAAAAAAATATTTTTTCTCGTTCTAAAAAAATCAACTTCAATTTAGAAATTACTATTTTTAATTGAGTTATAGAAGTCTCCGGTTGAGACTTTCAATGGTTTCAATCTTGAAATACAGTTTTTTTTATTTTAACACAGATATATGTCTTTTAAACGCGAGGACTTCGAGTCGTCCCTGCTGCAGGATCCCCTGACAACCTTCCTCATCTGCTTCCGGAAGATAGGTTGCATTCTGTCAGGCTGCCTCGGCCACGTTATTCTGTGGCAGCTGGACGGAATAGTCAGATGGATCAGTCCCCCCCTAGAAGACAACATTCAGATAACCCACCTATGCCTCCTAGAGCCCACCGACGACCCCAGACCTTTCTGCTACCTCTGGGTGGCCCACCAGGACGAAACACTGGTCTCTCCAGTTCTCAGGATGTTTGCAATGCTCTTCGAGCGAAAGTACTTGGACAAAGGCTCCAATCAGTACTTCAACCTCGAGGGAGAGCCCTCAATCAAACTGGAGCTGGAACTGGAGGAGGGTTCCAGAGTCATCAGCCTCTGCCCCATCCCCAGAGACAGCTGTTTAGAGACAGAGTCAGGGACGAAAACCCCTGAGGAGAGTCTGTTGCTCATTAGCACCGAAGGAAGAACCTTTCTCTTCGATCTGAATCAGTGGTACAAGGAGCAAATGCCAAGGACTCTTGGAGACTCCACGAATGTCGAGGCCATCCTGTCGTCTTACTCCAGTCGATCGGAAGGAAAATCGCCAGAGAATTTCATGGTTAGTTGTAGCCACGTCCCATCGACCCTCAAGGAGTTTCCAGCTGCTGGTCAGGGTTCCCCAGAAGAATTCTTCTTTCCTAGTTCGTTATCTCTGGAATGGAGTGAGCTAGGGACGAGCAGGATCACGACCTGGCTGACAAGGGGAGCTCAATTCCAGTTGCTGAGGGAGATGTCTATGTCAGGACCTGTGATCATGCTCCATCCAAGTGAGACTTTTCATAGATGTGTCGCTGTCGGGCTGATACCCTTCAATGGAGATTCCTCATTCAACGGCGATCCTGATTCTCAGCGAGATTGCCTTCTCACACTTTGCCTCGAGCAACGATGGACGACCTTCCTTTTGAGATGTGTCAAGGACTGGAGTGATGGTAGTGCTGCCTATCTATTTCCATCGTTTATCAGATGGGCAGTTCAGAGAGCTTCAACAATCAAGCTCACAGCTCACAGACTCTGTATTCCCCTCTTTGATCAGTCTGGTAGTAGCATTGGTGAGGCTGAAGTCAGAACACTCAGAGGCTTCTCCCAACAGATGGAGTGTCTCTCCAACGTCATTGAGAACCTCCCAGGAAGCACTGCCGATCAGGAGCAACAACAACGAACCCTCAAGAGAATCACAATTTACCTACAGGTCCTTCTCTGGTTCCTCGACGTGGGCCTCCTCCCAGAATCCCAGGACATCGACGAGGAGTCCCTTCCTATTTCAATAGTACTCAGAATTCCCTATCCAGCAGAACGTTTGATCGCCATCTATAAAGATAAACGCGAAAAATACCGAGCCCAATCAGTAAAAAAATCCGACAAAGAGGAGGACCTCTTCATCGATGAGCTAATCACCAGAGACTGCAGTGGCTTGATCGCCCAATGGGAGCGAGAGGCCACAGAGACTACTTCGGATGGTAGATACCCTCCTCCCTCCCTGCAATCCCTTCTAAGAGGCATTCTCACGGATTGTCATAATCGAGATACCAACGAAAACGAAAACAAGCATCAGATAATCATCTACTTGCTGATGGACCTCGTGATGCTGCTTCAGGGTTCGTACCCCAGTGTCGATCAGCTGGTGAAATATCCAGCAGCTTTCAAACTCAGCCCAAGCCTAATCAAGCTCACCCAAGCCCTTTGGTTGTTGGATCACGAGGATTATCAGGGCTTCTTGGAGATCATGACCGGACAACTGGTCTGCGATACAGACGTCAAGGACTGGCACCACAAGCTGGTGATAAGAACTCTGATCAGGAGTGCCCAGAACAAGTTAGCGCTAATCTACCTGAGAGTGAGAAAACCTCCACTATTATCCCTAGATGAGCAAGCAACTGTCATCAGTCTCTCTGTGGAGCATGGCCTCGTCCAATCAGCCTTTCACCGAAGACCCCCCTCTCACTACAGCCAATTGTTGAGGAGATTCTTCAGGGCTTGCAAGGACAACAATCGTCTCAACGACATTCTTCATCTCGCCATGGATTTTGAGGAGGAGGAGACTTTTGTGCAGTTTCTGGAGGAGGAGAAGTGCGAGGAAACGCGATTACTCTATTATCTGCAGAGGTCTAGATACAATGAGGCTGGGAATGTGTTATTGAAGGGAAAGTCCTCATCTTCTGCTGTCTTAAGTGCTTATGGGTCTACACTTCCTGAGGTTACCAGGAGGTTCACCTCACAACTGGGGAGGAGGAATACTCAGGTGGAGCCTGAGGGGAATTATCCCCGACCCTTGTCACATTTTAAAAGCAGAGGAAGAATCAGGGACATGCATGAGGTTGTCATCAGAAAGGCTAGGGAGACATTTACGAGGGGGGATAGGATGCAGATTCCTTTTGTGACAGCTCCTGCATTCTCTTTGAGGGCTGGTGCCGGTATAAATGACGGAAAGTGTGTGATGTTCGCTGAGAGGAGGAGGCCCTATGGGAAGAGGACCATCGATCAGATGAGGGATGAGGCTGGAGACAGTGGAGGCAGTTCTGGGCTGAGAAAGAAGAGGAGGACTGAGGAGATGGTCGAAGACAGCAGACAGATCAGTCTTAGTATGGTCTTTGATACTCCACTGGTTAAGAGGAAGAATCTGATAAATTCTAGGACCACTGCTGAGACCCCTCAGTCCATTCTAAAGATCAGGAGGATGATCCAGGAGTCTATATCGCCGAAGGGATCGCCTAGTGAGGAGGAGAGAGAGAAAAGACCTAGACAAATTCGGTTTAGCATTAATCAACCGAGGATGGAGGAGTCTTCTGTTGATGGGGATGCTGGCGACGGTGAGGAAGGAGATCAACAGCAAGAGCAAGAACAACCCCAAAACCTCCTCGAAAACTCAAACTCCGAAGAGAGTGATAGCTTCCAGAGTCCAGAAACTAGTGGCCAGAATCTGGCCCAGAGTACAGTCCTCTTGAACGATTCAGATCTCTCCCTCCCACTACCTGGACCTCGTCGTCGTCCAAGTCTACGAAGAACCCTAGACGACGACCTCTTGAGAAAATCTCTGAAACATTCGATGCTGAATAGAGACTCTTCCATGGATTCTGAGAGACTCTCTCTGGACAATTCTGTCTCCTCAGACATTGTCTCCAGTACTTTATTGAATCCAGGGACTCCCAAGGTCGCCAATCGTTTTGATCCTTCAATTTGTGCCTCAACAGTTCTTTCCCCTGGATCGAGCTTCGAGTATACTGCTGGAGAATCGATCAAGAAAAATGGAACTACTCGCTCGATTGAATCCACTGAGTCCTTGAAGGAGTCTTTCTCGGGAGTTGAGGATGAAACTGATGATCTTGACGACGCTGAGAGTATCGTCGAGGAAATCGTGACGACGACGTCGATAACAACAACGACAATCGTTAGGGAAGAATTTTCTACTGAGAAAATTGATCTGAATGATAATGAAGAGTCAATGGAAGTTCTTACTAAAGCCAGTGAGTCCAATTTTGAGACTAATTTCGAAGGGGAGAGGAGTTATCACTCCATGGAGGTTGAGGAGAGATTTGAGATGTCTGAATCATCGAGGAATGATCGACAGAGCTCGCCTGAAGTTCAGGGACAATCAGAGGAGACATCTCCAGAAGAGGATCAGGAGCAGATGGCATCAGACGATTACGACGAGGAACTCCTGGCCTTAAAATATGAGGATGATGACGACAATGATGATGTCTTTAAGAGTCTGTCGACTTCAATGGAAGTCCCTCAGGAAAAAATCCCAGAAGATTCTGGTGCTGGTGGAGAGGCCAAGAAGACTATAACGAGTCGTTTATATGAAGAGTTTAATATCACTGATGATGAGTCGAGGAGTGTCGATGAGAGTCTGTTTGTGAGGAAGAAAATGTTGGGAGAAGGTACTCCAAAGGTTGGAAGACCTGAGTCGGCTAATATTACGGATGATGAGAGTGATGTTGAGGGGTCGGGAATGGATGAGAGAGGTGAATTAGACATCAGGAAAAAATCTAGTGAAGATAATTATTCGGTTGTCACAGATAATAAATCTTCAGGTGAGTCTCCAAAAATTGTGGAGTCGTCAGAAAAAAGGGAAAAGGATTCTGAAACTAAATCGTCAACGAAAGCAACAAAAATGTCGGTGGATTTATTAGAAAAAATTGAGGACCTGCAGAGAGTCGAAGAATCTCCAAAAACTCCAGTGGATTCAAGTGAAAATCCCCAGGAAGAACTTCCAGAAGTCTCAACCCCTGTACGGATGACGAGATCTCGAAGAGCATCCTCAGTAGCTCCCGAGACCCCTGAAGCTGCGAAGACACCCAGGGCACGTCGAGCAATCTCTCTAGTTCAGGAGCTCCAATCCCCCAAAACATCGGCCTCGTCATTAGAGCCATCACCAGCGACTCCAGTGAAACGAAGAGGCAAACGTGCTACGTCTCTCGTCAAAGAAGTCTTAACGTCTTCCCTGCTCGCTTCTCCAGCCCTTGTGGATGTTCACGAATTGCCAGTTAGAAGATCTTCTAGAAGAAAAGAGTCTGAAGCTTCTAAGACAATACCAATAGAAGAGACTATCGAGGAAATTGCTGAGGAGCCTGAACCTGTGAAGAAAGGCAGAGGAAGGCGAGGCACTTCCGTTGCTAAGGATGGCCCTCCTAGGAAGACTCAATCCTCAGTATCAGAGACTGCTGAAGAATCTGGAGAGGAGTCTGTGACTGTGAAGAAAGGGCGAGGAAGGCGTGGAGCTTCCGTTGCTAAGGATGAGGTGCCCAGGAGGACTCGAGGGACATCAATAGCCCAGGAAGACGAATCATCAGCTGCTGCGAATGTCGAAGAATCTGGGGAGGAGTCGGAGCCTGTGAAGAAAACAAGAGGTAGACGAGGAGCATCTGTTATTAAGGATGACACTCCCAGGAAGATTCACTCCGCAGCGCCAGAGACTGATGAAGAATCAGGAGAGGCGTGTGAACCTGTAAAGAAAGGGCGAGGAAGGCGAGGAGCTTCTGTCGCTAAGGATGAGGTTCCCAGGAAGACTCGAGGGGCATCAGTAGCCAAGGAAGCCGAATCGCCAACTGCTGCGAATGTCGAAGAGCCTGGGGATGAGTCAGAGCCTGTCAAGAGAGGAAGAGGAAGACGAGGAGCTTCTGTTGTTAAGGATGAAATTCCCAGGAAGACTCAATCTTTAGCACAAGAGACTGTTGAAGAATCTGGAGAGGAATCCGAACCGGTGAAGAAAGGGCGAGGAAGACGAGGTGCTTCTGTTACTAAGGATGAGGTTTCTAGGAAGGTTCGAGGGGTATCTATAGCCCAGGAAGAAGCTTCTTCAATACCAGAAACTATTCAAGAAGCTGGGGAGCCTCAACCCGTGAGGAAAGGAAGAGGGAGACGAGGAGCCTCTCGTGCCGAGGACGAGGTTTCCAAGAAGACTCGAGGTACATTAGTTGCCCAAGAAGACGATTCTTCATCACCAGAAACTGCTGAAGAAGCTAGTGAAGAGTCGGAACCTCGGAAGAAAGGAAGAGGGAGACGTGGAGCATCTGTTGCTAAAGATTTGACTCTCAAAAATACTTTCGACGAATCTCCATCTCTACCAGAGGATGACAAACCTTTAGAAACAAAAGCAAAGAGAACTCGTGGGGGTTCGGTATCCAAAGAACCAGAAGAATCCTCGTTACCTCCCAGAAGAACAAGAGCTGCATCAGTAACGACTGAGGAGGATCCCAAGCGGAAACGCGGGAGGACGACATCGTCATCTTCCCAGTTGCCCGAGGAAGACTTGGAGAAGAGCAAAAGAACTCGGGCTGCATCGTCATCAGATATAAAAGGTCCCGAAGAAAAGGTGAAGCCGAAGAGAACGAGAGCTGCATCGGCTTCAGACGTTAGTGACGAGATTGTAGAGAGACCTAGGAGGACTCGGGCGGGATCAGTGACGTCTGAAGTTCCTGAGGAAAGTTCAACGAAGAGAGGAACCCGGGAAGCTTCGCTGGATCCTCACGAGGGGAAGAGCATTAGGTCGAAAAGGACTAGGACAACCTCAGCTTCCTCAGGAGATGAGGAAGAGCCTAAGGAGGAGGAGGAGGAGGAGGTCAAGAGGAAGACTCGACGTGGGGCGTCTGTCACGAAAGACCCGGAAGAGGGAAATGAGGGGTCGATTGGGACCAGAAGAGGAGGACGAGGTTCTTCAATGAGTAAAGATGAGGCGGAGAAAGTTCCAGTTAGATCCACTAGAAGAAGAGGATCAGGATCGAAGGAACTTCCCAGTGAGCCTCTGAGGACTAGGCGAGGAGGGAGTATTGTGAAGGAAGTCATCCCTGAGGAAAATAGTGATGAGTCTGTTAATGAGACCATGGGAGGGAGTGAGAGGCCCAGGGGCAGGTTCCAGGCCATTCCTGAGGAGGAAGAAGTGAGCGGTGCGGGGAGGGGGAGGATGAGGAGAGCAATGAGTGTGGATTTGCCGATGGAGGGGAAGAGAGGACGCAGAAAGAGGACCACCTCCGAGACAAAGGATCTGGAGGAGGAGAATATTGTGGAGCGATCGAGGAGGGGGAGGAAGGGGAAGACAGAGGAGTTCCTGTTTGCGAATCCTGAAGAGGCGAGGGAGGGAGAGGGCCCATTTGAAGGTGAGTTTTTTTTACTGACTGAGAAGATTATGGGGTTTTGAGAAAATTATAAAAAAATATGAAGAATGCAAATGTCCGATGGAAATTTGGAAGTGAATGAATAATTTGCAGTTTCAGATCAAGTTCCAGATTTCATTTTCTCACCACCTGTCGTACGGTCCAGAGATAATATTCAGGATCGTAGGTATAAAGTTGTTTTCCCGCGAGTGTTTTATTGAGAATGAGAGGATAATTTTGAGTCCCTCAATATTGAAGAGTTTTGAAATATCTTCTAAAATCCAATGCCCCCAAAAAATGTCTTAGAATATTTGAATTGGGACCTCCCACCTCAACGAAGAGTGAAAATAAACTTGCCTCATTACATCGAAAGCAAAAACGCTTTCTCTCGCATCCTCAATCATTAAAACTGCATCAATTATCTCTAAGATCTGTGTCACGATATTGCTCTCATTAATTTCCAGGGAAATAGTCAATTTTATTCCTCCACTGACTGAGGAAGAGAAGAAAATCGTCCCAGTGAAATCGAGAATGAGTAGAAATGAGGATGCCAAGCAGGTCAACAGACTGTCACACGTGCCTGGTTATCGCACCAAATTTGTACTACCTAAATGGTCTCAAGGTACTTCCAAGTAAACAAATTGAAATTCCCTAGAAAAATATTAATGACATTCCCCTGAAACTGTAGGGGCTAATATTAAAAATCTGGTGAACAAATCTTTTGTCTATTACATCACCATAATCACAAGTGCATTATTCCAAGGGTGATAAAATTCTCTGCGTTCCGACTGAAAGACTAGCTAGGAAAAAAAAATTATACCAGTGGGTCATTATTGCAATCTCATAATTATTTTTTCTCGACGATTGCACAATGGACCCTGCACTTAAAACAATAAAAAAATATTAAATATGTACAAATGTGGAAACGATTTTTCTTCAGTTCATCTTCAGTTCTAGAGTTAAGCTTCATTAATTAATGATATCGTTACCGTTTAATTAGTACTTTAGTTTCTTATAATTTTTTTCATTGTGTTTGGAATGTGAAAAGGTTTTTTTCTCTCGAGATTTCATGAATTTTCCATCACATCCGTGGGAAAAGCGAAAATTCAGATCATCTTTTCATCATTGAAGCATGAGTGTTGAGCAGTTTTTTTTTTTGTCGTTCATTATTTGGAGAAAGTAAAACCTTGTAACATACAGTTGTAAATAATTTATTGATACCCTCATGTATAGCTATGATAATGCAATAAACATATAAAAGAAATTTTATCGTGTAACATTTTTGAGAGCCCTCGGTTAATTAATCGATCTTATTTTAAACAGGATAAATAATCTCTAGACTAATGTTAATCATTTGTGGATTCAAGTGAGGCCGTTCTATTTATAGTGGGTATTGTACTCGTCTGTATCAATTAACTATTTCGCTACTATAATTAATAACAAAAAAATGTACAATTCTAGGAATTCAGTTTTTGATTTGTCAAATTCTAGGAACAAATCCTGGAATTGAGAAATAATAATTTTCTGTCAATTAATTATTTTATTATTATAATCAACAATAAAAGAGATTCACAATTTCCATGATTTTAATTTATTGAGTCGTTACATTCGAGGAAAAAGTCCTGGAATGCAATTATTTTGAAAAATAATTGTTTGATATTTATCTCGGCAGTTGATTAGTTAATTATTTCGTTATGAACATGTTCATAATTTTATTCGAATTGTTCTCGCATATATAAACTTTCAATTGATGAAGTACAGTAACAAGATCATTACGTACATAACTTTGATTAATCGTTGAAATTTAAGTCACCTCGATTATTGTTTAATACTCGTTACAATCTGGTACAGAGCCAAACATTTAAAGTGTCAGATCTTTGGCAATGTTATTTTTTCATCGCTCTTCCATTTTTCGATAAATATTGCGAAGTATAAATCATTAGAAATAGTATAAAATAGTCCGATTACACCATTAAAAACTAATGGATTTATGATTAATTAATTACGAAAGTAAAAATACTCGAATATCAATACTTAATTTTTTTTTTTGCTGAGATTTTTCTCTTTTATTTACGTGTCCTAGAGAATTATTCAAAAATACGTAACTCGAATTAAATTAAAGAAGAATTGACGACATTGAGGTTTTTCTTCTTAAATAGGACATTTTATTTTTCAGTTGCTTTCTAATTTGACTCGAGTTACGCCCGTCAATGATTAATACATTGTGGTTTTCTAACACACGTATTTATAACGAAAAAAAATCAATTTCCCGTTGGTAACTACACAAAAATAAAATAATTCAGATTATTCTCAACAACTTCGTTGAAATTACAGATACCGTTGTTTATACCATTCAAGTTGAGCACTCGTATTGCAAACAATGCCTCGTGAAAAGGCACAAAACACTCTGATTATTATCGTTATATACGTTTCTCCATGATAACTCCCGTTAGGGAGTGCACTATGGCAACAGTCGCACGTTAAACTTCAAATTATCTCAATTATGTGGGGGAGGGAATGATTAAATTCCAGGGAATTCTTTCGGAGTTGCTGACAATTTGTAGAAGAATGTTTGATTGAATTATTCATGAAAGGAGACTCGTGAGGCGATAGGTGTTGAATTGTAGAGTGAGTTTAGAAAATTTCAGGAGACCTTCTTCTGTTGAAAATCTCATTAGCTTCAAAAATATTTTGTCCAATTTTATTTCTATTCTATTATTTTCTTTTTGAAATATTTCTGGAGAGAATCTCATGAGCTTAAAAAATATTTAGTCGAATTTTCTCCATTTCAAAATTCTAGGAAATTTCCATTTCGATTGTGAATTATATTCCCCTCTTTTTGACCTTATTCTGTAGAGAATTTCATGAGTTTCAAAAATGTTTTGTCAAATTTCCTCATGAATTTCATGTATTCATAAATCCTGATTTTTTTTTACTAAAAACTTCTAGGAATTTACCATTTGAATAGTGAAGTACAGTCTACTATTTTCCTATTTTCTCTTTTTCTATTTTATAGCCTATTTTCTGTTTAATTTTGCCGAATCCCCTGAATGAGTTAATCTCCCCTCCCCAAATCTCTGAAAAACTCACCGTCCTAAGGCATAAGTGTCGTTGGAATGTGAGCAAGAACCACTGGAAGAGTGAACGAAGTGAGAAGATTACGCCTACGCCGATCCCCCCTAGACTACATCTGAGATCACGACCCCTATTGGTGTTTGCAGCCATCTTTGACCCTCCGCTTGTGCTTCTCCTCGTGAGAGAGTGAAGGCGACTGCATTTGCATGCGTCTCTGTCCCTGAATGGGCATGTAGCAGGGAGCATCATCCATCAGTTCCTGGGGAGGCGTTGGCAAAACGTACGAGGGACTGACTGTGTTGCTGGAGCTGCTGGAGGTGGTGCTGCGATGACCACTTCCGCTATATGTTGGATCGATTATGGTCGCCACATTTGGCATCTCTCGATTGTCCTCGGGATCCTCGAGGACCTGGATCTCCTCGGGATCTGGGTAGGGGGGGAGATTCTTCGGTTTCCTGTCGTAGGAGACCTTCAAGTCCAGCTTGTCCGGTCTCTGTGGCCTCTCCACCTGATTTAATCAGCGAAAGAAATTTAATTAATTAAACATTGATTATTTATATTTCTCAACCGTTTCAGAACAAAAATTTAATTTCATTAAATTGCGAAGGATGCATATTAATGAAATTGTCTCATTAATGAATTGAACCTCGTTTTGAACCTCCAGCTGTTGCTGCTGCTGGAGTTGACGCTCCAATTTTTTCTGTCTCGCACGCTCCCTTGCACGTCTCGCCTTTGCTCTCTCCTTCTCCTGGAGCATTCGTGCTAGCTCAGCATCTTGAGCTTCCATCGCGAGTTTCTGATCCAGGAGGAGCTGATCGTCGATGGGCCCATCACTCGTATCCGCCGATCGCTCTTCCTCTTCCTGGAGCTTTCTCGCCAATTCCTGTTTATCAATTGGTTGAAATTCCATCAAATCGGTAAGAAAGAAAATTAAATAACTTAATTCTAATGCTTAGATATATAACTTAATATTGATACTATAATTTTCTAGTTTAATTCTAATCAATTGAGGAATTGGGAAACCTTTTGAATCGAATTGAGACCATCTTCATAACGAAATTTTAAAAAATGTTAATTATTCTCCCTCATTTTTCTAAATTTCCATCCAAATCGCTTTTACTAAAAAACAATCCGAACCACTGAAGATACCAATAATAAAACGGTTGAAAGTAAAATCGAGATTAGAAGTCGACTTAATGACTTGCGGTTTCGATGGAAGTAATTATTTTGTTCTCGTGACATACTTGATCTTTCTCTTCCTGCAGACGTCTCTGCATTTCCAGTTCAGCCTCGACTTGTGCTGCTTCATCGTCCAGTCGCAGCTGAAGCCTCATTCTTTCTTGAAGCTCTCTCTCCTTCATTCGCTCTTCTCGTTCGAGGTTTAGAGCTACCTGTCGAGCTACCATAGCGTCTCTCTCTTCCCTGAGGAATCCATACGAATTACTCTCTAAACTCTCTCCCAATACAAAAGAAAAATCAAGCATTCAACTTAAAAAAAAATGAACAAAGGGAACTGTTCCTTCAGCGAAAATTGAAGCCTGAGGAGGAGGAAGTTTGCTTCATAAATAAATATAAACAGACATGAAGTAAAGTAAACGGAAATGGAATTTTCCAGGAATTTATACACCCGGTCCATAAACCAAAATAAAAATAGGAATAAGAATCACGTGTTTATGCGAAACTCACTGTTGCTGAACCAGCGAATGATATCTCAATTCCTCCAGCTGCTGCTCCACCCGTGCCCTTGGCAAATCCTCTCTCACTTGGGCATTACGCACTTTGTTCCCTGTGTAATGCTCCTTGACTATTAAACACGACAAGAGTATTATCGTTATGATAATTCTTGAAAGGTTTGGAATATGCTGAATGTTATTCAGTGATGTGGAAAAACAGGAAATAATTTATTTTATTACCAACAACGTTTGTTGAATATCTCGGAATCTGGAGGAGATAGAAAATTTTTATGAGAACGTTTTTTATGGAAAATTTGATCAGCTACAAAAAAGGTGATAACAAAAATTTTGCAATGTCTCTGTATTTACGAGATATTTGCAAAAAACCAGGCATCATTGCAAATTACTTTACGAGAAGTTAAGGATCACATGGATCGTAAATTTTTTAAATCTCCTCAACAAATGATTGGATTTAAACAAATAACATCTTATTTTGAAGCTTAACGAATCATCTTTACAAAAAGCGCAAGTTGTTTACAATTCATTCAACCACTCCTGAATTATACCCCCGAGACGTAAGTTTCCCCACATCACGGGAATCGCGGAAAAAAAGCAACAATAAACCACTGACTCTCCTCATCCTGCAATCGATACGCCAGGGCGCCGTCCTCGTGAACCAGCCACTCTCGACACACTGTAATCACCAGTGAATAAATTCCTCACGTAAACCGATGCGTGACAAAGGCATTCCGCCAGCATATGTCAACAAAGACCCAAAAAGGGAAATGCGAGTGATTCCCAAAGGGACAAAACTGACCCCCTTCAACCTCAAATATCTCTCAATCAAACGATGCGATTCAGACAAATAATAGCTCATTCTGAGGCACAAAGGTGCCTCTTCAAGATAAAAAAAAAGTCATGAAATTTCACTCAGCGAATCTCGAGTTATCGACGATTGAAGGGGGTCAGTTTGGTCTGGCGAACGATGGCCTTACCCTCGTTGACTCGCCCAGCTTTTGGGAGTGAGTCTGAACTCAACACTGACTTGGCCATATTTCTTCACTCGAAACACTAATTGATAATCCGATAGCTGCACTCGGGGCTCATCAATTGTTTAATCGTGCCTTATGGGACGAAGGAGCTCCACTCCATTCTGAAATGTTTATTTCGCCGATTCTGGGGACGCCGTTGGCAGTACTGACCGGGAGAAGGCGCATGCCAGAGACACTAAACCCAGGAGAGGTTGTGCATTTGTGTGGAGTTTTCTTGGTTGTATTGGTGGGTGACAGGCCCCAGTGGCATGTGTGCGGAGTACTTGTGTCATGCTAGGAGGGGAAGGACGGAAGCGAGGAGCCAGCTCATGCGGGAAAGCTGCTTGTGTAAGGAATAGTTGTGTACGTGCACTTGTTTTATTATTTCCTTTTTTTCCGGGGTCGAGGTGTTGAGGACGGTCATTGAAAGGAGATATCGGTGGCAGACATCGGCAAAATCAGCAATTTTAATTAATATTCAATTTATAATCAAATCATCGGGACCGACTGTCAACAAATTTTTAATTGTCTACTAAATAGACAAATTGGCTGTCAATATCAAATTTATTTTACTAGGGAAAGGTAAAAGGGAGAATAAAATTTTCCTATCGCCCTTAGGTAAGTTAAAGTGCATAACATTTAATTTAATTCAATTAATTAATTGGACAATTTGCTATTTTTCATCGAGTAATGAAAAAAATTGGTTGCCTTGTATTGCAATTCCATGTAATTAAATGATTAATTTGGCAATTATTCAGGTAAATTCCCAAAAATATTGAGAAAATATTGTTTTTCTCTCAGTCTACGTTCCACTTTCGAATACTGGAGCACATTTCCCGGATGAATGAGCAACGAGCGCGTGAGTACATTCGGATGAAAGTGGAGAAGAATAGGAAGACGTCTCTCCATTATTAAAAATAGTGGGGGCTTCCTCATAATTGTCGCCATGACGAGCTCGTTAGATCCCAGCCAATTGTCTATTCAATGCTAATGATTGAATTAGAGTCATCCTCGACTACGCGCGATTTCTGCCAGTTCTCGGCGATAATTTATTTCAAAATGGAATGCATCAATTTATTTTAATTACTGGAGTTCAGAGGTCATTTAGATTTTCTCGATTTATCGTAGGTATCCTTCTGCTTGTAGCCGCCGACGTAACCGTCATTAGCCGCTGTTTCTTCGCGTCCCTCTTTACCTTTTCCCTTTCCCGATGCATCGAAACGCTCCTTGTGGGCTCCTGTGTACTTCGACGTGTCTGTTAGATTACGCACAGCTTCACTATCAACTACTTTCTGCAATATAGAATAAGACGGTTAGCGAGGAGACGACCTGTCGGTGCTGATGAAAAAATTTTATAGAAAAACCTAGAAAATTGCTAGAAAATTGGTCAATTTCTGGCGAAAACTGTAGGCGTTTTTTCACTGGTTTATTGCTCATTTGTTGTAGAAAATGTAACGGAATTGTTGTGCAGAACAAATCTCTAGAATTTCCACTTTTTATGGGGAGCTAAATGGAAATTACAATATAGCTATAATAAATTAACATAAAATAGTGGGATTCGCTAAAAAACTTCTGGATTTCTGTCGATTTTTTAATAATTTTTTTATCGTTTCTATTGACATAATTTCAGCTACCGAGGAATTTTCAAAATAATCTTTTGATTTATGAAAAGAGTAGAAGGTTCAGATCTAAAATATTAGTATGAAATTTTGTTTTATAAATTTCGGAAATACTTCTTTGATTATAAACACATTTTTTCGAGCTAAGGAAAGCTCATTTTCATGGAATGTATTTCAATAGAAAAATAGCTCACAGAGTTTCATTTGATCGAGTTCTATCAGCGAATTGACTAGGTTTTGCTACGAAATTTTTCCGTACGTGAGGGCATGATGTGGGGAAGGTAACCGTCGTATGCGATAGTCCAGGTGCACCGCAAGACGTCAGCTTGTCGCGGATAATTTTTGGGTCAATGCCTTTGCTCTGCGCCAGATCGTCGATGAACTTTTGGTAACTTTCTACGTCCAGCGCTTTTCGCCTGAAAATCCACAATTTTTTATAGCACTTCTTTTCTAGTTTTTGCAAATAATCAAAAATTGACGATTGGAATATATTTAATCAATTTTTTTAAATTCATTTTTATTCCTGTGATGACTGAACTGAAAGAGACATTTTTCATTCTATTTCCTAATGATGATTGTAAAATATTGACATTTATCCATTCAAGCAATAAAAAAAATGGTAAGTAGTGTAAGATAGCACTTTCAAATTTTTTTCCTGAAAACTGAGGCGAAAACTGATTTGTTTTTACTCTTGTGGGAAATGACGTTTGTAATGTCGGAGTTTGGTCGCTTTAAATGGATTGATCTATTAAGACATCCAAATTTGTATTTTTTTAATGCTTGAGTAGATGTAACGAATTTACCTCTCACTTTCCCTTTTGAAGATTTCTGATTTTGAAATTTATATAAATTTGGTAATATTGAAGGGGTTACATGGGTTTGACGGATTCAAAAAATCGATTTTTTTGCTGATTAAAATCTACAACATATCTGGAATATTGTCCGAAAATTTCAAGATGATCCGAGTAATAGTTTCGGAGATACAGCCTTTTGAAATGGTGCGCTCAAGGCTACACGGGCTCCGCTTGCCACAGGTATGGGCGTTTTTCTCGAAACTATGTTTTTAAAGTCGGTTGTCAAGATTTCTCGAAGACTACTGCACCGATCTCGATGAAATTTTAAAGAAATATTCGAGATACAATTTACAATGACTTGGAGGAAGGATTTTATTTTTTTTCAATTACAACAATTTTTTTTTTCCAAAATGCCACGAAATTTTTGTCGAATTTGGCATTTTTTTTGTAAAAACCGCTGCCAAAAATATGATTTTCATTTTTTTTCCTTCGTCCAGTTCATAGTTTGTAGCCTTAACTAAAACACAAATTTTTTTTTACTTCAGATGATCCTGCTAGGAGTTGTGCTGTCAACGCGAATGCACCTTTTTCCGAGGGCTCGCCGAAAATGACGTCACAACGGCGGAGTTTTTACTATTTTTTTTCAAAAATTTCCGAAATTGTTCATCAAATATGTGCCTTCAGGATAAAAAAAAAATTGAACTAAATATTTCATTTATTATATGAAAAAAAAAATCTTGAAAATACGCCGTTTTTACGCCGCTGAAACCCATGTAACCCCTTAATCCAATGTGTAAGGTACTACAAACATTAGAACTTAACATTACCCATTACCGGTCATGCCATCAAGCTCTTCATCAAATTCCGTCTAAGCCACTTTTGTTGTTGATTATATTTAATTTTGATACTAGGTACTGATTTAATTTAGTTTAGCAGAAAAATTATTCGGAGGAAGTATATGCCCTAATAATAAAAAAAAGTTAATATTTAATTTTTTCCTCCTAACTATTGAAGAATTAATGATTTTTCAAACATCAATAGAATTTTTTATTGAAATTCAAAGCAAGCTAAAAAGTCAATTACAAAAAAATGATAAAACATTGGTCAAATGAAATTCATTTTTGTTTATTTTGTCTATTAGATTACTCACTTAAATTTATTAAAGCATATCGCAGTATCGGTGGTCGTGATTTTCTTATCGAAGACCTGCGCCTGTTTCATCCATTTATCGCTCTGAGAGAGAGTAACTTGTTTTCCATCTGATTTAGTGTCACCGAATTTAGAGAAGGCGACAAATTGTTCCTCCATAGTTGGCATTTTTGCTGATTTAATTCCCTCGCGGAATAATTAGATCTTCGATTTTATATCACCTGAGATTTAGAAGTGAAGTTGTCCTGGAAGTGGCCAGAAAATTAATGGTAATGTTTGTTGTTTTTTTTCTTCTTTTACTTGAACAAAACACGTTAGTCTACAGTCTTTTGTCCCCATATTTACAGAGTTGAGGGCTGGAATTCTGCGCGTTTAGGGTACCTTAAAAATCTTAAAATTCAACCAATCACAGCCACCTCTCCCTACCAACAATAGAGGGTCCCTGGTTCTGTGGCTCTGATTGGTTGAATTATAAGGTTTTTAAGGTACCCAAGGCGCGCAGAATTCCAGCCCAGAATCTCATATAATTCTATATAAATAGTTTCAATTTCCATGTGTCCCCTTCATTTTTTATTATCTCCTCAACACATATTTAAATTCAGGTATTTGAATTAATTAACTAACAATTTATTTAACTAAATAACCAATTTCATGGATAATAAATAATTGGATCGAGTAATTAGCAAATTAATTATAACGACGTGAGAGCCTCAATAAACTAATTGATTAAAATTAATTTTCTTTGACTAATTGATTACTCGAAGAACTTATTGAAAAGTTTGCTTTGCCGATCTTGATATATTCGCATCTAAAAATGTTTCAATTTTCATTAATTTTTTATCCCTTCTATCATTAACTGACTAATTAAATTATTAATTATTTATTGTCAGAGATCTCGTCCAGATCTAGCATGATAAAAATCATTTTCCCGAGATTATCGATATCTTTCTTATCAATTTTAACTAGACTCTCGAGCCTCTCCACTACATCACTAATAATGTAATCCCTCGCTCGAAATAATTTCATGGTACATCGGATTACAGCAGCACTCAGGAATAGCATATCCGACTCCATCGCCATGAAATTAATTTTTTCTTCTTTGGTTTTGGCTAAGGAACCGTGAGAGGTCAGCTGCAACTGAGAGAACAGTTGTTGATGCTGAAATTGACATGAAATAATAATTAACTAACAATTTACAACGAATCCCTAGCAAAACTGTAAAACACTCCAATTCGAATATTTCCGAATCTAAAGGAGATATCGACATTTTTGTTACGACCTTTTTTCTCCAGCTCAATTAGATCGTCAAAAAAGGTCTTACCAAAAAATTTCGCATCTGCCTTCGATTCCGAGATATTCACCGAAAACTCCAGCCTCACTGTTAAATCAAAACATTTTGAAATGAATATTTAGACGAGGAATTTTTTTCATAAGAAAACATTTCTGGGGAATTTTTTGTTGGGGCTCAGAGACTTGTGTTCCTTATAAATTACCTGGAGGTATGTTATGTCGAGGATGTGGATAGTTGTAGTGTACAGTTTGGGGATTTTATCGAGCTTCAATGCTGTGAGAAGAACCTCAATACAGTCTAAAGGTGTGACGAGGGGTATTTTGAAGTTAATTGTCTTGAATACATGGATTTCTGATTGCACAACTGCGAGTCGGCTGAACTGATGGCTCGGCTCCAGTCTATCCAGAGCAGAAACTACCTGATGATGCCAGAAAATCATTAACCTTTGATATTTAATTTCAACACAATCGTCTACTCATTCATTTAAAACACTTGATATTTATTATCAACCCCTTTATTTTTAAAAAATCATAATAAATGTTCAATTATCAACTCTCAATTACGATTTATTCCGAACAATTAGTAATTATTAATAATAATTAGTAACACTGCGGGAATTTCATGAGATTAGTAAAAAGAAATGAGAAAAATATAAATGAATAAACGAAAGCCCAATTTTCTGCAAAAAAATTACTTGAATGTTGGTCAGTCCCAGCATATGAGAGTCCATTTTACTAGCCAGCTGGATGCAACTCATGAGCCTCAGCATGAGCATCTTGGAGACCCGCTCACAGGCTCGTTTGTACTCCTCAGAGTTGGGACGTGTCTCGTGATCCTTGTAAATCGCCCAGAACTCATTGCACACGAATTTTTCGTAAATATAGAGCGACAGATATTTAGTCCTGGGCCCCAGGGCAAATGACTCAGCGATGATGAAGACCTTCTCCACGACAGTCCTGGGGATTGCTGAACCATCGAAAAGATACTCAATTTTATTTCAATGCTAAATTGACTTTACAATATTAGGAATTGACATTTTATAAATACGAACCCATGAACGGAATATAAAATTCTCTTCCAGTCTTGATCATGTTCTCCTGCTCATTGTTTACTTCTTGGATGTGCTTGAGCCACTCGGAGATCAGAGGCTCTGCCCAGATGATTCACGTTAATCAATAACAATTAATTAGGCAAATACTAGTGGATTTTTGGGATGTTTGAGGGATTTACCTGTTAATTCCACTCTCCTGTCCATGTTTGCACCCGTTGTTCTGGGAAGTGATGATCCTCGAGCTGGATCTTGCCGCGACAAGTTGAAAACTGTCGTTTATTTACATTCAACATGTGAAAATACAAATGATCGATGGCGCCACAGCGTGAATTCCTCGGTCGGTAAAATCGTTTAAAGGCCGGAAAATGCCGGCCGGCTTTTTTCTTTTGGGCTCTTTATTGGAAAAAGAAATAAAATCATAGAAAAGGTGATAAACGGGGCAATAAGTCGATAGTGATGCATTGATAAGAGAATCAACGATTTTCTAATGGACTTTTTATTTAGTTGTACATGTTTAGAATTGAAAATTGCCGGCACTCGACACTGCGCATAATCAAGATGGCGGCCAGTGTATGTAAGAACGAAGCGTTTGGCATTATATTCGTTGTCTGTATTTTTGAGGGAATCGACGGTAAAGCTGAAGTAAATAATTGATAAGAATATGATAATAAGTAAAAAACAGTGGACTGCCAGCCTTTTACCACGAAATTGATGAGCAACCGGAGGAATTATGAACGCCAGAAGAGTTAAAATTCCCTGACCAAAAATTCGGGGTTGACTACAGATTTGGAGCGAATTGTGTGAAGTCATCGAATCAAGTAGTGAGTAATCTTTACGATGAGGAGCAGTTATTTTACAATGAAATCATTTTTTGATACAATGATTCGAATGATGTTTTTATACAAATGAAAAAAAGTTGTTTTTAACGAGTGTCAGGGTTAAAACCTGAGCCAGAGGTGAGGGTTATAATCACACGATTTGGAAACTGTTTTTTTTCATGTGTATCGAACAATATTTGCCGACAATATTTACGACAGTAGTGAAAAAAAGGGCACTTTTCTTGACTTGTGTCATAAAGATGTTTATTTGGATTTATTGTAACGGCTGAAAAGATGTAATAGTTCTGAACAATTAAAATTTCGTGTCTCGTGTTGCCGACATTTTTGTGACGTCTCAAGATGGCGCCTGCTATGAAATTCTGGAGGAGTAAGTGCTTACCTTTGGTCGAAATTATCAAATTTTTAATTATTAAAAACAATTTAATAGGCGGTAATAATAGAAAAATTATTGGGGAAGAGAAGCTTTCCATCAATGATTGCGCGAGTAGCGATGGGGGGGGGGGGGGTCGAAAAATTTGTTATTAATACTTTCGCGATGAATACGAGAGATGGCGATTAATGTTCTGGTGTATCGCGTCGTTGCATTTTTTTTACTGGATTCGATTTTGAAAATCACAAGTGAAGTGGGGGTATAGGGGACTCTGATAGGAAATTAGGACTGAGAGGAGTCTTCCGGGAGTCTTTCGAGAAAAATCGTCAGCTAACTGACGCATTGAACGATGAGTCTATCAATTAATTACCATAATTGTTATAAAAATTTTTGCAGACAATTACAAAAGTTAGAGGTAAAAGAAATTACAGACAAAAATGAGTATTTTCCATTTACAGGTAAGATAACTAGAATGTATTGTCAATTTATCATTTTTCTGTGGGAATCATCTCCAGACAAGCACTTTCAGTTAAACTGAAAAATTAATTTTATTTGTCTTTTTGTTTTTATAAAATATCTTTGAAGTAAAATCTGTTATTTCAATATTTCATACATCATAATTTGAACTCGTAAAGTTCTAAATTAAAATTTATTTTTATTTATTTATTTATTCCAAAAAGGGTTAATATAACATTTTCAAAATGACTACCGAGATAATACAAAAATGTTAAATACTGAAGGAAGGGATAAAATAGCTCGCGTAGGATTTCATTTTCACTCCTCATTTTTTGGGTATAAAATGAGGAGTAGAAAATTGGGAAGACTCACTCGGTATTCTGTCGGCGGCGGGTCGTTCAGTTATCCTCCGGTCAGAAAAACTATCCCAGAAGGTCATTGAGTGCACGTCAGGCACGCGCACGTCCTTTTACATACTTTTTCCCTGGGCCTCTTTTTTTTTTTAATTAATTTTTCTAGAACTCGAGGATAATCCGATTATCCAGCCTTACTAGAGGCTTCCGGATGAAGAAGTTTTGTCCTCAATGTCATTCAACAGACTGCACATTTATTCTGGTGTATTTCAGGTGTCATCATCCCCCCCCCCCCCCCCCCCCCCCCCCCCCCCCCCCCTTTTCCCCTTTCCCCTTTTTTAATTATTTTATTTCTACTCTTTTGATTTTTCGTTTTTTCTCGGAGAAGACATTGTCATTTTGTGAATGGATCTCAGGACATTATCTATAAATTTTCAGTGAACCCTTTTATGTAATGGGATCAATGCACGTTGATTTCTAAAGAGACAATACTTACCAGTCCTGATACTCGGGTATATAAGGGGAAAAGCTGGCATCTAATCCGGGTATACAGCGAAAATTACATCTTGGTAGACCACCTGGTATTACCAAAGCTTCTCATCTTACCAATAGCCTTCTCGACTTTTACCACTTAATTATCTAGCACTTTTGGAGCTTCATCTTCTGTCTATGTAGCACCTCATTATCTTAGGAAAATCGAAGGATTTTCTGAGTATTTTATTCGGCCTGTAAGTAGGGAATTGAGGGAGGAAATATTTGATGTCACTAATGTTTTTCTTTTCTGGATAAATGTCTCAATTGCGGGACATTTTCATGGTTAACTCAGGTTTTTGTTTCTTAATGGAAGCGGGATATTCGTTTCAATTAAAGTTTCGGATTTTTTGTGTCAGGGTAACTAAATATTGTCTAAAAAGTCCTTATATGTCATTTTTAGCTGATAAACTTTGACTAAATTCAACATAAATCAGAAAATTAATAGAAAATTTATAAAAAATAACTATCTTACTTTACGAGAAGAAAGAAAGCGTAGACCGAAAATTTCCAAACCAAATAAACCCATTAGGGGGAATATTGCTAATTTATTAAGAAAAAAAAGGATACTCATTCACAGAAAAAGCAATTATCCACTTGTTTCTTGTTGCGACAACATTAACTGTTTTCAAAAAAAAAAACTTTTTTTTTGTCAGAACAATATTTGTGAAAAACCTATTGTTGAATGACGGAATATTAACGGTTTTTTCCTCACCTCAAGGAATTATTCCTTCGATATTTAATTTTTCTCCCCCTCTCCCATGGTCAAATATTTTCCATGAATTAATTGTAAATTTTTGATGATAACTCTGGCGCTTGATATTTCCAGTTTGTAGCCACTTATTTTGGTCCACTCCATCCCCCAACTTCATCGTTTATACTTTGAAAATGTGGGAGATGAAATATAAATATGATTTTCGTATTCTCGTTGAGGCTGAAAGTGACTATACAGAGTGAAGAGGGAGGCATGGTAGTCACGAAGACTTCGTTTCCGCCGGAAACATAATGGCGCCCATCACTCGGAATTTTTCCCACCCCCTTCCCCCAGAGTCTCATCAATTCTGTGATTACTGATGGAAATTATCAGACAATTCAATTGAATGGGGCTTTTTCATTTCGTCGACTGATGAGATTTGTCAAATTTTGAGAAATTGTTTTTGGTGGATTTTCTGATGCACGTCAGGCGGAGAATTTTTAAAAAATGTCAGACCAAGCTGTGTCACCACCGCTTGTATTATTTAGAGCCGTTTACTCGGCCCTGCTAGGATGTCGGCAACGGTGGGAGGCCATCCATTATCCTTGGCTTCGATAAATCCGCGGAGGCGGTACACGGATCCCTGCTGTGTTTGGCGGATATATCAAGGATCCTTTCTTGGCCGTTCTCTATGTGTCTATTTCCCCCCCCCCCCCCCTCGACTTTTTCCTTTTTTTTACTTCTACGAGGATCATACGCTTTTCTCGGATGCTGTTCTCAACATCTTCAACATTTTCTCTTACCATTTTTCACAGATGGCACTTCACAAGTATTTCAGCCGATTGGACGAGGTGAAGGTGTTGATGGTTTGATGACGATTCAGAGGATTTTAGGATGAATTTTATGTGTTGAACAAATTTATGATTTTTCGTTGGATTTTTCGAATCTCA
Source organism: Psyttalia lounsburyi (assembly GCA_030522865.1). NCBI lineage: Eukaryota > Metazoa > Arthropoda > Insecta > Hymenoptera > Braconidae > Psyttalia > Psyttalia lounsburyi. The sequence goes on from JAPYZN010000796.1 coordinate 24,489, forward strand.
TTTTGGGACTTGTGAATGTTGCGTACCAACATTTTTTACAACAAACATTTTATTTTCTAGACAAAAAAGACTTCGGCTAGGCGCAAAACAGAGTCATAGATTCCTTTTAATTAC
>JAPYZN010000797.1:0-23850 GCA_030522865.1 Psyttalia lounsburyi
AATTTTTTTTAGACGAGTGAGAACAGGAGAACCTGCCACACCAGAGGCTTAAATAGAATTGAATGATTTCTGTGCTGACCTGTAGGTATGACCACCGACTCCCTGGTTTTATTGGGCTTGATGAGTGTCCCCAGGTACGCAAAGGCGTGTTTACCACCCGGGGTGCCAGCCGGCGCGACAGCTCCGGGAGTAGCACTAGTTAACGGCAGAATCTGGGCATTTGATGTGTTGGGGCCTCTCAGCAGAATGTGCTTTTGTCCCTGATTCTGAGGTGCAGTGGTCACATTGCCTATGACATTTGGATGTCTTATGACGATGTGCTGTTTATTCTGGGGAAGAGTCACTGGGCTCGGGCTCTGGATGAAGACCTTATTCTGATTGCCGACGAGCTGGAAGGCAGGGGTAATTGATTAATGAGACAATTTCACAGTGTCCAATCAGATATTAATGATGAGTGATTAATGAATTAAGAAAAATTGTCAAAACTCACTGGACTACTGAGGGGATTAATTATTGCAGTCAAGGATGACTGATTGCTCGCCAACAGGGGCTGATTCGTCGTCGCTGACTGACCAGTGCCTAATTTATTCGGCTGAATGTACAATAGTGGCATAACGTGTGCGCTACGGTCATCAGTCGACTGTACTTCAACGCTGGCACCCTGTCCGTCCTCAATGACAATCTCTTCATTCATTCTATTGAGATTGGAAAATAAAATTGACAATGTTTGGTAATCGTCGCTGATGATGACTAATATCCATAATTAAATTCCGGGCGACGAGTTCCAAGTGACGAATGCAATAAATTAATTGCCGGTGTAATTAAAATAATTAAAACAGGGAGACAGGATAAATTGAAACAAAAATTGCTTAAAAATCTGTTCAATGGATTTATTTAACTTTTTTATTTACTCTCGGGGAAATTATCCGCTGGGGAATATTTTTACAATCCCAATGTCTTCAAAAAATAATAGTAATTATTAATTATAAATTAAAAAGATTGCTATTAAAAACCCCCAGATCATCAAAAGCGAAAGTCTTTAACGAAAAATTCCAGGAAAAATGAGAAAATAAATTGTTTCAATGCAAAACAAAGAAAACAATTAAACTCTTCACTTGGAGTTGGGGCGTTAAGGTGGAGTTGGCCAGTTAAAGAGTGAAATTGCGGTCTGAGGGTGAGGAAATTAAATTGAAAAGAAAAATAATAAACCAAACGTACCATTAACTCCCATACCATGAAATTACCTTAATCCCAGTCTCGAAAATTCCGATAAGCCGACTAATTACTTCCTAAATTACCCCCCGCCCCCTGGAAATTTCCGCAAAATGTTTTTTTTTTTTTCGCCAGCCCCGCCAAAACCCTTTCCCCCGGATGGAAAACAGTTTTATCCAGTCTTACAACTATTCGATTACATAAAATAAATACTGAGTTGACCCGGCGATAAGATTGCGGCACACAACACATAGACAAGAACTCCAACTAAAATCGTTGGTCTCGGGTATCGGAAGCCGTCGATGGACAGCCCGAGCCAACGATTATTTCACTTCGATTATAACGACAGGCGAGCTCTCGCAATTTGTTCCATTAAATTACTCCGGACTAATGGAGTTCCGTGATTACAGGGAAACTATTCACACACTAAATTAATTAATAAACACTAAGTTTAAGGGGAAAATCTAAGACACCATTTGAGCGTTCGAGTTCTTGCTTCCTCAGTCTTAAGTCGCGTTCTCATCGACTGCTGGAGTCGACGCCTTGGCGCTACATCTGTCGATATTAATTCCCCAGGGGTAATTAATCGGATAACCTGCAGTAATTAGCCGGCCAGTGGGTGGAGGTGGGCCCGAGGGGATTATTTTTTCTCATTCAATTGGGGAAAATTCGCCACGAAAATGGGGAATGTAAAATTCTCATGGAAATCCGGCGTTACCACTCACTCGACACCTCCACCAATGGCAGCGATTTCTCACGCGTGACGTCACGCTGGCGTTAAGCTCCCATTGGTCGATGGGGATTTCAGTGGCCGGAGGCTGGCGAGCTCCCCTTCAAAATTATTTTTCTGTTAAACTCGATGTTATTGGTAATAATTATTGTTTTCTCGGAATTGGGGGGTTCATTAATTAGCCGGGGTTTCTCGTATTTTTATCGATAGCTCGAACGAGCTCATTCGAGACCTCGCTATCGCTACGGACGAGTGGCGGGTAAATTCGATAAACGTTAACCTCTAAAGTATCCAAAATTACAATTCCCCGATAGTCAATAATTCACAAAAAATTGTTTAAATAATCTATTGAAGACCGATTGCTCGTGTAATTTATTGCATATTAATTTCACTAATTTACCACACAATTTGCGTAAAAACTGCATTTTCTGATCGTATAAAAATCGGCGTTGAACACTAAATTATTTAAACAATTACCAAAATAACTTGGATTCAATTATTTTATTTATCAAACCCGAGGGAAAGAAAAGGAAATCCCCCGGAATTTTCTGCCGTCCCTGGCGCCGTCGGCCTCCCGTCGCTCCGTCGAATCGTATTAAGGTAATTAGTAATGGATAATTAATGATTAAAAATTGCATAAACTATTTTCTATACAACAAATTGTAATGAACAATTGTTCCAAAGATATTGAAGAAGTCACGAGTTGGTCTCGGGATATTTTCCTCCTCGTAATTTCCCCAATTTTTCAACTAATTAAGTAATTGTCCCCCCGACACTCGCCGAAATCTCTTCTCAACTAATTACCAATTTGTTGTTAAGTAATTACATTCCATTGCGCGTGGGAGGAAAGTACGACGGGATTTTTGTTCGGAACAGAAGGTATACAAGCTGACGGTATAGTCTCGCCGCGAGCGACTCAATCGAATTTCGGCAGACAATTAAGTTCATCGGTAATGAGTTTCGCTGGGTAATTATCGTTTACCCCGGCTCATTGAACTTTATTCTGGGTGTACGCGTGGTTATCAAGGATTTTACATACCTCAAATGTTATATATCAGGTGAATAATATCGCGATAAACTCACGTTTTGAAGTTACCAGTCGCCATCATCTGAGTGTAGAAACAATAGCCTCAGTGCGCAGGCGCGACACTTAGGACGGGCCTACGGAGTTAAGGGCCGATTCACACGTGGTTTTTTGCATTAACTGTACAGCTTGACTAATTGCGGGGGGAGAATTAACGGGGGGGAGGAATTATTGAACAGTTTATTTTCGTTGCGTCGATTTTTTTTTTCGTTTTTTTTTTTCAAGAAAAAGGCGAGTGGAAAATTATTATTTTGTTGTGTAACGGATTAATGAGCTTTTTTTGGCGATACCGACGCTTTATTGATCAGCTTTTCTCCGCTGGCAATGTAAATAAAGGATGAGCAGGTCTAGTTTCATTGAATATTATTTTTTTATTGTTAATTTTCATTTTCAGAGGTCAAACGATTTTTTTTTAATTGAGAAAATGACGAAATTTTTAAATATTTTTCCTCGCGAGTTGAGAAGTTTTAAATTTTTTTTTGTCAGCAATTAGTTAATTAATTAAGGGCTTGGGTACGGGGACATCATCTGGGCACGTTAAAACAACGGAAGCAATTTTTTAATCAACAAATTTGGAATTAAATACGGGAAATTACCACAAAAACGGAAAATGATATTTAAAAAATTATTTTGCCATGGCTTTTCGCGGGGAAAAATAATATTTAGCGAACTATCGCACGATTAAATGTAATCTACAAAGAAAAATTGAATTATTTGCATTCAGGGGTGAAGAGTAAATTCTCCATGGACTCAATTAATCAACTTTATCGCGGAATACAATAAAAAATCATAACAATTGCTTCTGCGTCCGCGGAGGGACGCGTGCGCGTAGATGGTCCAATGAGGTCTCAAAAATCCATTCACCAAAAAAATCAGTGAAAATTTATTTTCCATTAACCCAGCGAAAGACTCCCCCGTTTTTCCCAAAAAAATCCGACGAGCCGAGGGCAAAAAATAAATAAAAAAAACAATTCCATTCCCCTAAGTCCGCAGTTCTCCATTTGTTGGTTATCCACTGGTCCCGTCAGTGGCGTCAACTTCAAAATCCGGATTAACATTGTCCAGAGTGCCTCCCCCCCCCCCACCAGCTGATACAAACCCATATCACTGGGTGTTTATCAAAAATAAAGCGAAAGCAGTTGTATTCAAATGTCATCGGCGGCGAACGTCGATTGGTTTTTGCTCGTATCTCCATTGCTCCCAAATCGTCACTCGAAGTTTTCGTGATAATAACAAGACGAGAAACAAAAAAAAAATTATATATTACGCGACTAGTGGAATTGGTAGTTCTGGGGGATTCTGGTGGCTGTCTAAATCGGTGAGCAGACTATATTTACTCGTGTCAATAATAAAAAGAAAAAAGAAAATGTCTGGCATATCTGAAAAGCCCGATGACTGAAAATAATTCAATAAAATTGTTGAGCGGAATGTTTGGCTGACATTCCCCCCCCTCGCCTCTGCCAATTAATTCGCATTCATTCACTCGTCATTGATGATAATAATGAAGAAAAGAAAATGTCGAGGATTTTTTTTGCACGTCGAGTGATAAAGAAAATGAGAAGTGAGGGGGACTTCCTAGGGACCAACTCCAGCTCAGTAATTACTGGGATTTTATTTTCCGTGTTGACGGCATAAAATCCACTGTTGCATGTTCCAGACATGGGTAATGTCCTCAATAGTGGTGAGAATAATGACGATCTCGTGGATATTTTGCGTTTGCTGCGGTACATAAAGACCAAGAGAGTTGAGAGGGTTTTCCGGGCTGTGGACAGAGGTGACTATGTCCTGGCGACACACAGGGATGGTGCTTACAAGGATGTCTCCTGGAAAATTGGGAATATTCATCTATCTGCGCCGTGTGTCTACTCCAAGGTCATGGAGGGATTGTCTCTGGAGGCTGGCCTGAGCTTCCTGAATGTTGGCTCGGGCACTGGATACCTCAGCACAATGGCTGGGCTGATTTTGCGTGAGTTGTCTAATTCTTTTGGCTTTCCCATTAAGACGTCCATCAATTTTTTGGGAATCTACGAAACTCGACGACTGGATTAGCATGTCGAGGTGGCCATCTTGGTCGCGTTGCTGAAGAAATAAATGGCAACCAAAGTCCCAGACCATCTGTCATTTTGGGAGATCATGTCTCCAGTATTATTGAGCAATTGCAATTGTTTTCTGAAATAATTTTGTAGGTATCTCGTGGTCTAGACGTTTGATGCCAACTTTTCTTTCTCCAAATTGTCGTCTGGATGTCTGCTAATCCCCCTAATACAATAGCTGACTTAAAATTCACAATCTTCATTAATTATTGCGTCAATTAAAATTCTACTCACTAGGAATTTAATTCAACAAAAACATTCCCAGTTATTTGTTTTCCTTCTGCAAGACTTGATGAGATATTTGGTCGCAGGTCACCATGGGACTAATCATGGGATCGAATTAAATAAAGATTGTATGGAATACGCTTACGAGAGGCTCGACAAGTTCAAACAAAAATCGCTGGCATTGAATGAGTTCGATTTTTGTGAACCGGTCTTCATAAATGGTAAGTGGATGTACTCGTGGGTCATATTATTAGATAATTAGTCGTTTTGTTGGCAATAAGAGTCTGATAACCAGCGGACGTGATTAAACATAGCAAACATGTTGAGTTGTCAATCTCCAATGATCTTCCTGACAGCGAAAGCTGAAAAACAAAATCGATGAACATTAATTGATCAACTGTATAGCTAATTATTCTCAGCAATAACGCATTTCAGGGCAAAATGTGATAAGACCAATTTCGTAGAGGATTTAATGAGCTACAAAAACTGTTGATCGCTATTTTCTCCTCAATCCAACGGTTTTCAAGATAAATGCCCAATAAAGAAGCGATGAATTGTCGCTGCAAACTCTTTACCACTCGTTGCTATTTCTCCAACAGGAAATTTCCTGAGAGTAATACCCAACAGACAATACGACAGAGTCTACTGTGGGGCAGCTTGTCCCGAGTCCCATGAAGCCTTCATAAAGCAGTTCGTCAAAGTGGGTGGCATCCTGGTGATGCCCTACAAGGACCACTTACTGAGGATTGAACGAGTTGACACAGACACATGGAGGCACAAAGCAATGCTCCCTGTGGCATTCGCTGCCTTAGTAGTCCCCAAGGACGAGGACCAAACCATCATTCAACTGCGTAAGTCCTCGATAATTGAACGAATGGATTTTCCAACTTTTCTTAGTTGTTAAAAATTTTTCTTCAATTTTTTTTGCTGTTGGAAGTGAAGAAAAGGTCGACTACTTCGTCTTTTGAGAATTTCTCGAAAGCTAATTGAGATAGAATTCTAAATCCAATTGCATTCGACTCCCAAGGAAATTTAGAATATTTCTAGGCAATTGGGAAATTCCAGGGATCGATTTTTCCATTTTCCACTCCAATAAAATTGTAAATTTATTAGCAACAACTGCTGTCCCCCTGTTTCAGCTTTTTCAGAGCCCCTGCCACTTCAGGACCTCTGCAGATGTACCATTCGCTCCCATCTCCGGGAAATAATCTGGAGAGAGCATCCAGAGCTAGAGTCGCGGGACCCAATAACCTCGGACACCAGCCGAGAACGAAATTCACAACCGAGCCTCCCCCTGAGCCACGTCCAGTCCCTGTACGAGGGCTCGGGCAGTCGGACCTCCAGCGACGACGACGAGGGCACAGGCACCCCCAGCAGGACTCATCTCCTCGTCTACGTGGACGCCCACCCCAGCAGAGGTCTCCAAGTGGTGAGAGCACTCACTCCCTCCAAACCCGACAGTCTCCACGAGCTCGAGGACAGTGACACTGACGAGGACGTTAAGCCAGTGAATCGCAAGAAGATCTCCATCGACTCGATGATCTCGTCGTCCTCATCGTCCCCATCATCACGATCGCCATCATTCCTGAATGAGGAGAAAGAGAAAGTGAACGGAGAGGACGAGGAGATGCGCGAGGAGGAACTCATGCTCGTCGACGAGCCTGAAACAAGTGCAGGAAAAAATTTCAATGAAGTGTCCAATGCATTCACCAATGGAAACGAGACATTCAAGAAGAACTTGCTGAAGTCTGAGGATCAGTTGGCGTTAGTGGACGCTGTCAATTCTGATAAGAGTAATTCATCTCAATCAGGAAGTAGCAATTCTCTGTCAGCGAGGAATGGCGAGCTTTCGGAGAAGTCGTTCAAGAGAGATAACGAGAATAAATCGAGTGAATGTTTGGAGACTGGGGAGGGAACGAGCTCCGAGAGGTGTGACTTCCAGAGTCCGGCGAAGAAGAAAAAGTGGAGGAAGTTGGTAAGTGATAGGGAAATCGAGGAGAACTGGACTCCGAGTCGTGGTAATTGTGAGACTGATGGCAATCAGCCGACATCTTCTAAGGGATCGAACTCCAGCGAGTCCAGTGATAAAACCTCTGGCTCCAGCAAGTTTGAGACGCCCGATTGGAATGCTCTGATGAGCTCCAGTGATGAGGAGGACGAGGGGGCGAGTAATAAGAGGACCAGCAAAAATCCTAAGCTCAGTGGTATTCATGATTTCGTCTGGGATTCAATTTTTGGTCTTAATCTTCACATGAGCGGCAATGATGGCCCACCCTCACAGTCTCGCGGCTCTCCTGATCCACCCAGAAGTGGAGCGCTACAAGTATTCGCTCATAATGTTCACATTGATCATTTGTCCCAGCAGATGAGATCCAAAATACGGGAGCTGCCCTTACCTGTTGCCCTGCAATTGTATATAAATTATAATAGACCTCTGTAGGTTTATTCATTCGTGGGTGTGGAGTAACAAGAAGTTTATATATATTAGAGATTAAGATTAATTGTACAAATTTGAGGAAAAATACTGTGAAATTCTAATTGTCAGCAAGTTTTATAGGAGAGAATGTAATCATGATTTTTTGGTTGATAAGTTGATTAATAAATGATGAATTTGGAAAATATCGCCTGCAGGGGACGACCTTATCGATTGCTAACCCTGGGCTTTATTATTATTTTTTTTATTGATATTTCACTGGTTTTATCCAAGTTTTTGATTTGAAGGCTCTCCGCTAGCCTGGGTTTATGTTGTATTGACTGCTTTGGAGGACAACCAATGAGATCCTGGGGAACCAGCCAATCAGATCCTCGAAGAGTCGTTTGGTCAGCGGTCGCTGGTGGCTCTCACATCCAAACGCAGTAGCAAAAAGTGATATCCTAATTTTGTAAAAATCAAAAGACATACAAGCGAGACAAACTAACAGAAATAATTAATGGGAATTAACTAAATCAATTTCGCTCGCTTGAATAGCGAGACTATTTTGTAGTGAAGAGGGTCCCGTCGCTCTTTAATCTCTCCCAATTACGGAGTTAAAATTTAATTCATAAAAATCATTGCTATCTCATTAATTGGATGAATGAGTTTGTCCTCGGATTTCTTATCAATTATCACTGGCTCCGCGGCTCGTCACTCAAATATACAGACGTTCAGTGACCCGGAAATTGTATCGCGCGAGTCTGTCGACAATCGTTTCGTCGAAACGTATGAATATCAAATTTTGTGATGATAAAAGATGATTAACTGAAAGGGGATACTCTTCCCTCCGCATCGAATTGTGGCTCGCAACGATTTACTGGGGAATTTGCCTGGGAAATTAAAAGTTTTGGGGGAAATTGGGGACAGTTCCGCTCGAATTGTCGAATTTTGTGACTGAAATTCCAGTATTTGGGGGAGCAATTAATGGAAACCGTAAATTCAGCGTTAATTATTCTGTGGGCATGATATTATTGGCTCGTGGAATATTTGGTTTCCCCGCTGGAAGCGATCCACCGAGAGGCCTAGGATACTGAGCTAGGCCAATTATTTTAAATATTTAGGACTTTTGACTAATTTTTTTTAGGATCACTTCTTCATCTGCTCTTCAGATTTTTACTGTACGTCAATTTAAAATTCAATTTCAATGGCTTATTAGTTACCTAAATTATTTAATTCTCGTTCTCCTCTTTTTGTACGTCGTATTGATGAAATAGGCAAGCGAAGGAAAGAGCGGAAAAGCGAGGAAACAAGAGCCAATTGTCATAAAAGTTTTGCTTGTTTGCTCATTTCCCGGGACTTCTTTTTTAAGCCGGTTTTGTCCCGGCATTTTTTTCACGTGTTTCTTTTTCGCAAACATTTTCTATTGTTTTTTTTTCAGCTCCTGCTCCCCCGATTTTTCTCCCCAATTATTTTTCCGACCTCTCAAGCCTCGAATTTTTCCAAAATTCTATTGGACTCTCCTAAGGATCCTAGACAAATCTCAGAATTTTAACGACAGGAAACGAGAATATTTTTCTTTCAGCAGTTGGAGAATTTGAAAATTGTCAATTCCCTCCGGCGAAAACCCCTCAAAAATCCTCCGGTAAGCCGTAAGACAACAATTAAACCTCAACCAGCAGATCTGATTGCGCCAAATCTGCGAGAACGTTGACAAAAAAAAATCTTAAGAAAGAAGAGTCCCTTAATTATTAATTAAAAATCCTCCCTAAATTCCCGGAGCTGAAATTTTTCAGTTCTCCCTCGCGTCGGGGAGGAAAAAAACCTCGGCTAAAACCCGAAGACAACAATTGCACCTCAAACAACTCATCTAATTGCAATAAATCCCTTCTAATGCACCTAAGCTCCCCTCCCAGCATCCCTCCGGCACAGCGTGCGATGTATCCCGGCGCGATTGGGGTTGCGCGGAGAGAGACTGCCGGTGTGGAAAGCTAACGCCCAACCACAAAGCCCAGTCGGTGTGTACACCATCCAGGCGCACATCATCATTATCCGTCTCGTTTTCCTCCCGCACTCGCACGAGAGAGTGACAAAATAAAAACGACAATTCGCGGGGGGGTGGGAAAAAAAGTCATTCGTCACCCGGTAATCCCGATTATTAATCGTCAAATCGTCGTCTCATCGCGTCCAATTTGTTCAATCCCGTGGGGTGGTTGGAGCCAGAGAAAAAATATAATAATCCCCCGGACACCCCGGGAAATAACAAGATCCGCGGGACACTACGGATGCACTACGGATGCACTTGAATAATAAATAGTTGCGGGCGGTGGGTGGGATTATTTGATCATGAATTTAATCCGGATCGTCCGTACGTCGTGGACATTTCAAAGGAAAACAAAACGTTGCGTTGACGCAACTTGATCCCACCAGGCTCATGTCTCGTACATTTCTCATCAGCTATGCAACACTGAATACTCACCCGGTGGAATGATGAATGGAAATGTAAGTAGTGGATATTTTAATGAGCATGTCTGCGTAATTGCTCTCGACTGGGAGGGGGGGGGATTACGCATTCTGTTTTCGGTGAGGTACTCGGTCATAATGAATAACTGTAATTAGTACGGATTCGGGGGGAATAAATATTGAGATTTAGGGGGTCGAGTGGCACTTGGACAATTGGACAATTGGACAATTGGACAATTGGGCAATTGGACAATTGGGGTCTTGGGATTTTTTTTCCTCCCGGAGGGGAGGAATTTTTGGTGGTTGTTGTTTACGTCGCATTTATTTGGGGTAGTTCGGTTATTAGCGGAATTTTTCTTTCCTTCTTCCTATTTTTTTTTTTTGGAAGATTCTGGGGAGGTGAGGAATTTTACGGCTCAGTGACGGGAGAGGAAGCTCAGCGGAGGGAGGAATTTTAATTGCGAATCGGTGAGATGAGGGGGGATTAGTAATTTTGGGAGTTAGGGGGGTTATTTAATTAGAATTAGTTTATTTGGGGTTTGTCTGTAATTAATTCGCGGATTTTTAGCGCCTGCTGACGATTTGGGTAGTTTAGTTTTTTTTATTTATTTTGCTGGGGGGGAGGGGATTAAGTTTATAGGTCGATGGTATTAAGCCGATGCTCATCCGAGGGAGGAATTTTAATTGTTAGGAGTTGAGATTATAATTATTAATTATTGCGGATTTTTTATTTTTTCATTCCCTGAATTTTTGTCGGGTTAAATTAATAATTGCAATAATTTTCGTTGAGTCACTTTCTCTCAGGAATTTTTTATTACTATTTTCTCTGGTATTTATTTATTAATGTTGTCAACAAGCCAATGAACAAATTGAGGGGAAATGGAATGGAAAGTGTGACTTGACAAAAAAAAGTTTAACAGACGGAATCCCCAGGAATATTTAACACTGTCAACAATTCCCGATTGATGTTGACGCAATCGATTATTCTGAGTCGCGTTACATTTAACTACTTCTCTGATAGAATATTTAACCTGGAAACTCAAGACGAAATTCTTTAAATATTCATTAAGTGCCAATTTCGGCGGAATTCCCTGCGAATCTTAAAAAAAAATTCGCAGTATTAGAACGGGCGTTGGAGGAATCAGAAATTATTGTTGCTAATTTTAGATGAAGTTAAAATTCAATCCAAGGGAATTTAAAAAAAAAATATTGAATAACCAAAATTATTTTACAGTAGAATTTTTTTCTCACCCCCAGTTTTTGTCCCCCTCTAGGGTAATTGGGCTGCTTTTGTTCGGCGAAATATTCTGGAGCGAGTCACTCGATAGTTTTTCTCTTTTGTCTCTGCGGTTTGATCTCCATAGAAGTAGTTTCAACGAGCCAACGAACAATTTGAGTTGAAATCGAATGGCAAGTGTGACGGGGGGAAAAAAAACTTCAAAGACAGAATCCCCAGGAATATTTACCGCTGTCAACAATTGACGATTGATGTTGACTGAATCGATTATTTTCTCCCGCGTTACTATTCCTCTCCTGGAATTCAAGAGGAAATTCTTTGGCTCTTCATTTACGACTAATTTGTAGGGAATTTCGAGGGCTTTTTCCGCTGGGAAACCGGGGAATTTTAATTTGACCGGGTACTCCACTTCATTACCTCATTGAGGGAATTCCATTTGCGCTAATTATTTGATTCCGTCAATAGTCGAAATGTTTTGGTTTAATTTGGGTCTGTTGCCTCCACTTTTGATGAATGAAAATTTAATTTCTTTGCAATTTCTTCACGTTTCCCTAATTTTTATGAGCAATTGCGGAAAAATTGCGGGAGGATTGGGACTTTCGTAGTCGTTGAATATGAAGACAACTCAATTTTCTTGAATTGTCCACGCAAATCACAACTTCATGGTTAATTTGATATGAAATCCAATTCAAAGTTCACCTGGACGGGTAATTCACGTGTAACTATCAATTGGATTTCGCGAAATTACAAGTGAACTTGCAAGAACTTGAGCTCTTGAACCCTGTCGAGGAGTATGTAATTACGTGTGTAAAATTTGACGACAAATCTCAGCGAATTAGCCAGACAATTCCACTGCCTTTCCCCCGAATTTTTAATTAACTTTTGCCGGATTCTGTTGAATTGTTGAAGAAAAATTGCCCGGAAATTCGTGCCCATTTTCGTCTCGATTCGTATATAATTTTTGATTTTTCGTTCCAGCAATTCCATTGTTGGCCCTGTTTATTTCACTGAAAATGTTTTAATTGCATTGAAAAAAATTCATTCATCGGATGTGAATAAACTTCCCATCAGTTTCTCATAAGCCGCCCATTCATTTCGTTCAAACTGAATTCTTTCAATTAAAATAAACCGGTTCTCTCTGAGCCCTTTCAAAACCAACTGCGTTGTTTAAATAATCGTAATTTCATAGACAATAATTCACTTGCGCTAAAAAAAATTTGTCTGAATTAAATTGACTGCAGTGGGAGGGAAAAAGAATTTCGGAGTCCACGGAAAATTGAGAGGAATTCGCGATTTTTTTGGGCCGGGAAAATTAATTTTTTAATTCCAGAGGTTTCAAATGGAGTTTCCCGCCCTTAAAAACCCCAGGAGTGTCCAAAACTCCAGTACCTTAGGGTATTCAGAGTAGACTGATCTGCAGGCGACGAAAGCCCCAAATAAATCCCCCGGCGATTCCGAAATGAAACTCTCAAAAATTCTTCCCCACTAGGTCCCGGTGCCTCTAAAAACTAAAAACAATTTTTCCGTCCGGGGCGCAATGATCGATGACCTCGCCAAATATCTCGTCAAGGGGTGGGTACGACCATCCGATGCTCATTAACGTTCCAGGCAAACACTAGAATGACCAACTCCTGGATCAATTACCCCATCTTGATAGTAACTTTCTCAGTTCTGGCGTGTCCAACGGATGTTGAATTCTGCGGTGGTCATTTAATGTCGCCAAGAGGAATAATTCAAACGCCAAACTTTCCTGGACCATTTTCCGTGCCCATTAAGTGTCGCTGGGTGATAGACGCCACGGACATACCATTTGGCAACAGTACCATTGTTATTTATTTGACTCAGTTGTACGTTTACAAAGGCTTAAAATTCACCGAGTACGCTTATTACGAGTCGGAGAGCATCAATTTTGGTGGTACAATAATCAAAGAAGTCACCGAGAGCAATGTTTTTGAATATCGCTGGCTCAAAACCTACAGGCCATTTGTAGTTATTGACTTCAAACTGGAACGACTCGAGGGGAATCACGTACGAGTGCTTCATGATCTTCTCGATGTTTATGGCTTCAATGTCACGTACGAAGTGACGGAGGCAGATGCCAACCCAAATTCCTGCACGGTTAGGGACTGCTCTTTTGCGGGAAATTGCATACTCGATGGCACCTACGGGTAAGTATCTGAATAATTCAAGTTTTTGTGGTTTTGATGTCTCGCCAGGAAAATTACAGATAGGGAACGCCAGGCGAATACTTTCGGGTCACACTTTTTTGCCGCAGTCTTTTGTACCCGGTGGGGAAAAATTTACATTGATATCTGTGTACGACATCGCTTGGCGCCTGACTGTATCCTCGAGCTTCGTATTTTTAAAGAATTGAAGATTAATATTTAATTGCTGTACGCGCCGAGAATTAGCCAAGCGATCAGTAGACTTTCGTGAGTTCTTCATCCGGGTTATCGAGTTTTCCCGGCGAAAATTCCCTTATTTCTCGGTGCAATTTATTTGAGCCGCGGGGCCGTGGGCGTAAGTAAATATTGAATATTTATTTTATTTGTACTTATTTTGTAAATTATATTGAATATTTTGAGGAAAAGAAAAATTGCAGACGGGGAATTTTCTCAGGTTGCGGTATTTGTTTTTTTTTTATACCGAGTGGGAATATTTAGATAGGAATTTGTGTACACTATCAGTTGGCCTGTCTCAATCGGGGGGGAATTTGCATTTTTAGGAAATTGCAGCTCAATATTGAATTGTTGGATAACGCTCGCTTCCGCCTCGGGAATTACACTGGCGCTCTAAACTAAAGGAAATACTGTCTCGCGTGCAATTTACCCGCGCAGGGTGGGAGTCATTTGAGTCATGAATTTTAAATCCCTACAAAATTATTTCAATACTTCAGAGACCTGAATTGAGCCTGTGAGGCTCTGAAAATCCCAAATAAATCAGCTCAAAATGAAATCGAATCCTCGAAGTGCGCGTTTTCCCCCGGAATGAGACGAAAAAAAAATTCTAATTCGGCGCGTAACAAATCGCCTTTACATCTTCATAATCTCCAGGTCATTTAGTTGCCACTGCTTCGAGAAATTCACGGGTGAAAAATGCTCGCGCGGTCCACTCTGCAGAGATGACAAACGAGACAACATGTGCAGAAATGGCGGTACCTGCAAGTATGTAATTGCTCCATCGTCAACATCCTCATTTCCATTCACTCGTAATCGATTGTTAAAGTCCGGTGACTTATTGTTTGCCCTCTGATGAAATTGTGCAGGCACATCGGGGCAGAAGCTGTGAGATGCCTCTGTCGGCCCGGTTACACCGGAAACAGTTGTGAAATACAAGTTTTAAATGATACAAGTGGAGGTGAATATTTGCATTATTTTGAATATTTCCATTTATTTGCAAATTCAATAAATCCTCTCCTAAAAGCTCATTTTTCATTCAGATTGCCGGGGCTCTTGCATCCAGCAATGCTCGTACTCACCGGAAGCTCAAAAACCTTGCGAATGCAAGGATAGAATAGCCGTGTACGATAGTAAGTTTTTTTACTTAATTTATTTCAAGAGAATATCGCAACAGTAATTTCTCGAGTAAAATCAACAAATGTCAAGTCCTTGCACTATCGGTATCGCAGGAAAAATCGGGAAAATTTAGGGAAATATATTTGGGATAACTAGAGATCATTCCATTTAATTTTGTGATCAATTAAATTTTTTTAAATGAATTGCCGTTAATTTTATGGATTAAAACTCACCTCTCAAAGCCCTTACTTCGACGCATCCCCAGATTTCGTCAAATATCTCTGAATCCAGGCGGTCCATCGAAATTGTTGTTTCCACCTTTTTTGTAGCTCTCACTCCGCTCTAGATATAAGAATTCTTCAAAAAAATCCGCCAGAGCCCTCGTTACCCCCCAAAATCACGGCTGACGGCTCAGCGATTTAATCAACCCCCAGTAAATAATGAAAATAAAAATTCTCCCGAGTTTTCCTTCAGAATAATTTTCATAAATTAAACGTCGCCGACTTCATTTCAAGTCCATCCTAGATCTATCAAATATTCCCGTGATTTTCTTATCTCAAGAAATTATTACCCCTACTTCTCTCATTCATTTTTTCACTGCAATTATACCGCAATTGGGTTTCATGAATTTTTGATATTGTGTCGACAGACCGGGCGCGTTACGAGTGCCGAATAAAATTAGCCAATTTCACGGCTATTCGGAATGGAGCCAACACACAGGCAGGATCTGCAGAGGCGTTATTGCGGAAGCAAGTGAGTAGAAAAATGTATATCGAAAATGTATTGAATTCTTTTTCGAGGAGGGGGTGGAAAATATTTCGTTATAGCCCCCCCAGAAACGCCGATCGTCGATCGAGCGCATTATTTTTTTTTTACGGGAGCAATAAATGTTGGATATAGGGGCGGGGGAGGGCGGGGGGTATGTTGACGTTTATGGACGTGGAATGCATGAGATTTTCAGTTTTAAGCGAGTCAATTTTTAGGTTCGTCTTTATGAGGGTCCAATGTCGGTGGATAGGGGCGAAATATACGATAGTCGAGAGCCTGTGAATATCGAATACGTGATATTTCAGCCCTTATATACCCGAGCCAGTCACGAACGAGTGATTCTGAGATTTTTAAGAGGTTTTGAGAGTAAAATAAACCGGCGAAATGCGGGGAAATACTTTGCCCCATGAATTCTCGACAAAAAGGGAGGGAAAAAAAATTGGAAGGATCGCCTGAAGAGTTTGATGATACCAGAGTGATCGGCTGAGGGTAAATAATTCGCCGAAATGTGGGATAAAAAATCGGCAAAGGCACTCGAGCAATCGTAGTTGAAAACATTGGAGGGGTAGTTTAAAAAAAAATTGTCCTTTGCCCGGGGGTATTTTCTATTAATTTCCTCTGGGGGTGGATTAAATTTAATAGAATTCCTGATTTGTCAAAAAATATTTTAGTCGAGGACTTCAACTAGCCGGCATTACCTGGTCCATCATACTTTTTTATTACTCGAGTAGACATGCACTTTTATACCCGATCGAACACGTAACATTTCCCGACAAGTTTTCCTGAAATTTCGCCGCGACAATAGAACCCACCATTTCCTATTGCAGAAGTACCGAGCACTCTCATCCAAACACACATTTTCTTTTTTATCCACCCTCTCGCATGAAAAAATGATAGCAAGCGGTTTTCCTTCCCTCTCTTGGATTAAATCTTAAACGGAAATGAGTTGTATTCTTCCCCGCTATTTCCATTACATCTCCACATCTCGGGAGGATGCATATAGTATTCTCAGCGACAAATGCGATGCAAGTGGAGGGAACGAAAATAGTTCAGTAATAAAAGGGGGATGATATTCGGAATATTCCGGAGTTGCATTTCACAGCGGTGGGATAAATAAATTTCAATGCCATTAAAACTTTCTGCCGGGGGAGGAAGTACAATCGGTTTACCTGGGGAAAAAAAAAAACACCACTCCCTCTAATTATTTTTGTTGATATTCTTCTATTTTTTATTAGTCTTTTTTTACGGAGTCAGTGCCGGCGAAATGGGGAATTAGTCCGTGTGTACGAGTGAAACAAATAGGATTGTTGTGCAGAAGGGAAGGGAGTTTTTATTTTTTTCGGAGCAATCACTTATTCTCGGTGGATTCCATTCAATTTTAGAAAGTCTTTCTCGGGATTTCGGGGGGGTGGGAAATTTATTTCTACTCCGCGGTGACTGCAGGGGCCATTCGACCCTCGCGAGGGCCCAATCGCTGCCGCAAAAAAAATTATATTGTCGAGTAATCGGCTGACAATAATAATAAATGAACTTGGAAAATTGAGTTTGTGGGTGAAGTGAGATTTTTACGAGTCGTATGACCTTGAAGATGATTTTGCCCCCCAGATTTGACCTTTCGAGGGGTCAAATAGCCCTCGACCTCTACGAGCTCATGAAATTACCCACGCGCTATCTCCCACAGTCGTCAGTAATTATTGTCCCCAAGAATTTTCTTCGCGGGGGAAAAAAATCGCGACGCAACAAAATAATTACCGCCGCGATAATTATTGCCAACAACAAATTGTGGGAAAACAAGTCGTAATGCTGTACTAGATTTTCTATGAACTTGACCGTATCCGTCATTATGCAATCGATCTGGCGGTTATAGGCGTCAGTCAGTAGGAGTTCTGTGTCGATGACCTTGCCACATCGGTCCCGCAATGAGCGTTTGCTGGCGAACTGTTTACGGACCGATGATTGCGGCAAAATCAATTTCATGAATAATATAAGCCGGTGAGATCAATTGACAAATGCCAACAGCTGGGACTTGGTCAACGTGATCTGAGTCGCGTGGCAATCAAGGCTGGCCCCATCCAGACTCGAGGATAGCCCAGTTAATGCCAGTGAAAGCCCGAAGACGTGACGCGACTCTTTCCCAACTCCTGGGGAATTTTTTTGTTATTTATGGGCGAATTGCTACTGACGATAATGAAATTCGATGAGTCATTTTACCTCGACGGAGACTTCGAGGGGATGGGAGACTCCCCATTTGGGGAGGGGCCAACAGAGAAGTTGGTTTTACTGACGGTTTTTACTACTGGGGGTGTGGATAGCCCAGCAATTGGTCAATTAATTTTACCAGTTGGAATAGTTTGGGGGGAATGTCGACAATCGACTTTACTCCAGATTATTTCCTTTGACCCCGTGGAAAATTAATTTTTTTGTTTATAAATAAATTGGCATTAATACTGTCAATCAAGAACTCACCTCTGCAACCCCTGAATCAACGCATCTCCAAGATTCTTCGAATATCTCCGAATCCAAGCGACCTATCAAAATTGTCGTCTGAACCTTTTTTGTAGCCCTCACTCCGCCCTCCATAAACCCCCTTATCAAAAAAATCCCTCAGACCCCTCGTTTCCCCCCAAAATCCCCCCCAACTCTTCCCTACACCCCCCAATTTTTGAGAGGCACTTTCTCAGTCCTGCTCTTCATTATCATTCTCATCATTATTATCACATTTTTTCCTCCGTCATTATACAACCGGTTAATGGTCATACGGATAAAAGCTCGCGAGTCCACTCCAATTTACAATTCAGATGAATCCTGATGGCAGGAAAAAAAAAACAAATTTACACTGCGCACGAGCGACCGGCAAAGAGCCCTGGATTATTGATTGTTTTTGTATTACTTTTTGAGGCAAATAAATTAATCTTAAAAATTCCCAGTGAAATTACCCCCCTCAGTCGCCCCCTCCCCCTTCCGCTGCGATGGGTAGTCCATTGATTCTCAGGGAAATTGAAATTGATTAAAAGGGGCTGAGGAATTCAGGTCGAATAAGAGGCTAATGTAATTTACTGAGAACTCCTCTACATGGACCACCTTTCACTGACGCACGCCTGCGGAATCCCATTGCATGCCATTTACCGGGGAATCCCCCGGTGTGCAATATAGTTCGAGAGTGGTAATTGCTTATGTAGGGGGAGCGGGGAGGGGCTGACTTTTCATAAGCGACCATGCGCATAAGTGTTATGTATAAAATTCTGATTTCCGAGTGGAGAAGTTCATCGGGGGGATGAACCCCCCCCCCCATCCACTGCACAGTCCGCTGTAATAAAGACCGAAAGGGCCCGTTAAATGTTTACTTTTACCTCGTCGACGGCAATTACACAGAAAATTTCTCATTACACCGGAGATATGACGTCTGCTGACGAATGCGTTGGGCGAAATTTTCGGGGAAATTGTCGCAATTTTCCCCCGATCCTATTGCGGGCGAGTCTTTGGGGGGGGTGGAGGGGGTCTTGTCACTCCGTAATTCCCTCAATTAACGGGAGGGTTTGCGCAGTTCGCGCGGGGGGGGGGGGGGGGGGGAGGGGGGACTATCGGGGCGGGTTAATTAATTTTTATTTCAATTTTAGGGCTCTAATGAGACACTTTGGATTGGATTTTTTTGGGGGGGGGCGGGAGGGGGAGGAGGGGGTTAATGAGCAATTGCGTTGTTGGGGTACACGTGCAGAGATGCTTCTCGACGTTCCTCGTAATGAAGCATAAATCGCGCGAGTAGTTGACCTTTTGCGCGATAAATTCTGCGGATCGAGTTATCGAGACGATTCCTCACGGAGTCTCTGCTGCCCCGGTAGTCTCCCTCAGACTGTCATCAATAATAGGTGCGGGATACATGGGGCAATCTGGTGCCACTCGATATAGCAATAGTCGTATCCAATGCCCGGTCCTACTGTTTTTTTTCACCCCCTGTATTTTGGTTTATGCACTTGGGAGGAAAATTCTCCTCGTGTTCTACTGCGGGGATGTCGAGTTTATTGGGGTGGCTGGTTCGTTGGACGACTTGTTCGTCAAACCCGCGGTATTTTTGCCAACTCAGAAAAAACATGCTCAACCCAGTCGTTAGGGGACGTCATTTCTAAAGAATGTGATCACAGAGCGGGCTCGCCGCCCGGCCAAACCTCACATTCGTCAAAAATCCAATTTTCCAATTTTAGGGGAGCTCACGGATTTTTTTTTCGACACTCGTTTCGACAGTTTGAGGGAAACATTTGTTTCTTATTTGAGAGCTATTGGTTCGGGCTCAGGGGAAAATTACGCGGGATTTAGGTCGTTGAAGAGTCATTTGAGAATTTATTTGGGTTTTAATTTTTGCCGCCGGAGGGAAATCCTCGAACTCGGGAATTTTCCAGTTTTTTGGGAATTTTTGAGGAGTTTAGGATTTGAGATGGCGGAGAGGTTTTGATAATTGAAATAATTGAGGGAAGAAGGAGTTTACGTGCACTGACTTGGGATTAACTCACTCGTTGACTCAGTTTCATTAGAAAATTGGAGAAAAAACGCTGGAAACAGCCATAAAAATGCATCGAGTCGCTCATTTGTCGCTAATGAGACAGTAACTTCTAGTTGGCTGTAGTTTCATGAATAAGTAATTTTTAATTCCTCTTTCTCGAACAGTCTGACCAGACATTGGCCTCCTCTCGATTAACTGCCGCAAAAAACGTGGAGACTAGGTATTTATTAAATTCTAGAAAATCCAGGCTCGACGTGGAAAAATCCTTCCCTCCTAACGCGAATTTAATCTGAAAAGTGAGGGAAATATTTCGAATAGTATAAAAAAAAAATTACATTAGACTGTTTAAAAATATACTTTGAGAGAATAATTAGCGGAATCCAGAATTCCCAAAGGAATTTATTTATATTTATCTTCTGCGAATTTATAATTTCCAGAAGGACCAAAGAAAATGTGACCTCCGGGGGTCGTAATTTGGAAATTAACGATTATTGGAATAAGTTGAGAGTATTTCAAGGAAAAAAAATTATTTGCCGGTCGTGTTATTTATTTATGGCTGGAGAGACTTTCCAGTTGAGTAAGATCCCATGAATCTTTAATTCGACTCCATTACACTCGATTGCTGCAAAAAAGTGGAAGGAATGCGTCTATTGAATTCTAGAAAATGCAAATTTCAAATAAAGAGAAATCTCCTTTCCCGATTCCCTTGAAAAGTTATAAATATTGTGGAAAATAAATTATTTTTTCATGTCACTCCGACAATCATCGGAATTCCAACGAATTCCCTCAAAAATTTACGGTTTTGGAGCGATTTTGTGGAAAAATTTTGCCCTCGAGAGAATTTTTTTTCTGGTCGAGCGAGAAAAAAATGTGGAATCGGGAAAAAAACTCGGCAGAAAAAAAAATCATGAAATATCATCTGATCGCAGAGCCAGAGATTACTCTGGCAAATCTCTTTTCCTTTCAGTTGAATATATTCAGTTGCATGAAAACAATCACAAAAACTAGGAATCCATGGACGTATTCAGTTCTAGAAAATCCATATTTGAAATGGGAAAAACCTTCGTTACGAGTCCCCCTTTGAATTGAAAACTGAATGGGTTGTTTCGAGAGGTTGCAAATGATCCCATCGAGAGTATTTTCCTTCGCAAAAAATATTTACTTGTCGTCTTCCAACGCAGCGAACAATCCCGAATTCAAAAAAAAAAATTCCCTGCCCCAAATCGCGGCTAAATTTGAAAAATCCAAAAATCCATTGCCTGACCAAAATCAGACCAAAAATGTATTTAATTTTTCAGTATTTACGTTCTCGATCCAATCTCATTAAAAAATGTTATCCCGGAGTTCTTCCTCTTTGAAGCCGGCAAACAAATCCCATCAGCAGAAAAAAATTCGCCGACTGCAATTTTCTTGTATTAAATTCCCAAAAAAAATCTAAACATGAAATTCATCAAAACCCAGAGATTACACTGGGAAATCTCCTTTCCTTTCATTTAATCCTCTGAAAGCATTTCAAGATATTCACATTCACTCGGGATTTTTAGTTTTTACCCGCAAAAACAATTGAAAATGTCGAGGACTTCCTGAGCACCTCGCGACGCTCGTTATCCTTCAAAAGAAACAATCACACGCATTGTTATTTCCCGTGCTATTCTGGATATGAAAGAAAATATACAATGGTTGGCAGAGGAAAGAAAAAACTGCATTCACGGGAGTTGTAAAAATCTGAAGAATTCTGGGAAGAGAAAAATATCGCCTGTCCCTCTCCTTGAGAATGCATTTGACAATTTATTTTTCCAATTGTCAGTGGAAGAGTGTCTGGTTCCTCTGTCCAAGTGGAGATTTTCGGAAATTGTTCACTGGAAATTAATTAAATTCTCAGCGTCCGCGTGTCCATTAAATTCCATTTTTCGTCCAAATTCAAAAGTAAATTATTCCCATGGCAAAATTCTCGTTATTTTCGCTCAAAAAAATTGCAATTCCACTTACAATTAATTATCGTCTCGATTTCATCCTCGGAAGAGCCCCCCAACGAGTTTAAACAATAGTTCAGTGCCTCGTATGAATTTAATTAACGAAAAGTGACTTTCAAAAAATAATTACACGTCCGATGTATTTTCTCGAGTGTCTTATCGCAAAAAAAATCAATAGTTGCAAACATTTCTGTTATTACAACGAGAGGTGAAGGCCATTTCCGTTGTGCAACTCCCCCGTATTCGCGGAAACTCAGACTACGAGGAAGTGGAATGCAAAAACACGCGAATATTGGATTTCCCGGGTAAAGCTACAGCTCCACTGCACACACGTCTCTATATGCGATAGTATTTAATATCCTTTGCCTTCATTCCGAGATAATCGAGTTCACGTACGGCCGTACGGCTGACGGAGTCTCTTGACCCCATTCCTAATGTGTGAATCCCCCCGTGGATTGAAAATTTTTCATCTCCCGTCAACAGGTGAACCGAAATCCGATAAGGAAACCGGAATTCATTAATTATGCAGCGGATATTTTTATCACTTCCCCCCCGGCTATTTTTATTACTCGCACTACTCAATCCACGTCATTCCACATTTTTCCTTGTGAAATAATCGCGAACGTAAAATTTTTAACATTTAATTGTCTAAGGATGTCAATAATTGTCGAGTGAGGTAAAGACTTCCCTCAATTTTTTTCAATTAAAAATATCAATTCCCCTGGTATTTGATATTTTTAATAATTTTATTGCAGTAGATAATTATGCAATTACTTGGGTATAAAAATTCGAGCGCTCGTCGATTTTTTTGGAAGAGGAGAATTTAAAATGGGAATTTATGGAAATTTATGGAAATTTGGCACTTCGAGGGAAAATATTGAAATTTCATCTTAAACGTTTTCTTTTCGACTTTATCCACTTCCACCCTCTGTACACGTGTCCACCGGGGGGGGGTGTCGAGGGTGCTTGCTCTGGGCAAATAAAATTGATCGGTCATGGGCGTTTTTTCAGCGACAATATCATCAGCTGAATGGCATGATGAAACGTCAAACAGACGTTTCTCGTGGATTTTTTTTCTCGCGTAGAGTCGCAGGCATTAAAAGCGCCATATTTTGCCGACGAGTCTCATGTTTTATTAATGCCTATATGATTTTAATCACACGGACAGTGCGTCAATGATACCTCGCAAGGAACGTTGAAACACAAAATATTTTTTCCTGTTGAATGAATTTTCGATGACACCGGAACTTCGATATTAATTTTTACTGACGACATAAAAACTCGCCAATCAATTGGCGACATTAAACCGCTGGCAATTTTTATAGAAACAATTGGAGAAAGGTCCACAGCTTTCCCGTCGACGCAGACTTTAAGAATATTTACCGAAATTTGTTCGATTTTTGTCAACGTTTGTCGACGAATTCCGCCCGAGTGATTTTTACCGACGAAATTCCTGGACGACCTCGATCAAGAACTCATTTTCCTCATGCCACGGGGCCCTCGGAATTCCCATTAGCATCGGAAACACCCGAAAACCTGTTGCCGAAGTGGTATTGCGTGCTATTGTGAAAGCCCTCCCGCGGCTCATTTCGAACGTATCGAAAAAGTGAAAAAGACCTCTCAACGAGTAATCAATTACCGATCA